>JAHTLZ010000379.1:5126593-5140500 GCA_023846285.1 Phrynocephalus versicolor
TTCTTTCTTTCTTTCTTTCTTTCTTTCTTTCTTTCTTTCTTTCTTTCCCCCTTGCATTTACATGATCTGCAAGAGACAATGGTTTAAAGGGGGCAATATATAGTTCTGTTTCTACATGTAATCTTATGTATAATGAGTAGATTTAATTCTTGAGAAGAAGTGACCTGTCACAGGGACAGAGATGCTCCTTTTAACATTACATTCCTTAGATGCCTTTGGAAGCTGTGTTTTAAGGATACCCAGAATTGTCATCTGCTGTCTGCAATTCCTTCTTTCTTCTTTCTTCTCCTTCCTTTCCTTTCCTGGAGGAAATATCCCTTTGCTGACTTATCTCAGATATCATCTGACAGAGGTATGTGCCAACAGAAATGCTCTGATACTGGATGTGTGTGTGTGTGTTGTGTCATTACAGTCGTGACCAACTCTTCGTGACCCCATGTCTATAGAGTTTTCTTGGCAGGAATACTGGAGTGGCTTGCCAGTTCCTACTCCAGGCGCCTACAGCACCTGGTATTCCCTGGTGGTCTCCCATCCAAGTACTAACCAGGGCCGACCCTGCTTAGCTTCCGAAATCAGGCGAGATCGGATGTGCTTAGGGCAGCTAGGCAGCTCTGATACTGAATATCTGCTATCAAAAAAGAGTCAAAAAAGAGTTGGAAAATAAAGAGCAGAAGTTGAGCAGAATGGAGGCTGACAGGGGTGTATCTGGGGAGGAGGCGGCAGAAGGGTACATGTGCCCCAGGTGCAGCAATCTGGGGGTGCCAGGAGTGGGAGTGGGAGTGGGAGGAGAAAGCCGTGCACCCTCCCGCTAGCAGTCCTTCTTTCCCCTGGCTCTTAGGGCCTTTTCACACGACCCCTAAAATCCGCGGCAAATGGCTCCCAGCTCCGGAGCTTAAAATTGTTTCCCCACCAGCTCTGGAGTTTACAGAAAATTAAGTGTGACCACGCCCACCTACGCGTGTCCCAGCGCACTTTTCAAGTACCTGCTCTCCAGGGCTGAAGAATTCCTGATGCGGATGTAACTTAAGAGTGCCGGGCTCTCCTCCCTTCTGTTTGTTGTTTTTTGCCCCCCCCCGCCGCCCCTTTAAGAGCTACTTAAGAGAATGGAATGCTGCCGGAGCAAGAGCAAGACGGCAGAATGGAGGTGAGCCACATTCTTGTCTTCGTTTTTTTTCTCTCCCTCCCCTCATGCAGCCAGCAGCCAGGAGTGCGGAGGGGGTGGGAACACAGGAAGAGCGACAAGCCCCCAAGATCTCTGGTCCGAATTTAAGTGGCCAGCGGATCTTAGGGGTCGTGTGAAAAGGCTCTTAGTGAGCCTTAGTTGGGGGGGAAGGAGGAGATGCACTATCCAGTGGGAGCGTGCCCCTCGGCTGTGGGGGGGTGGCAGGCAAGCAGGCATTGGTCCAGGGCTTCTCAGGGGCTGGCAGTAGCACGCACCATTGGACTGGACCTGGTGCCTGATTTCTTCTGAGAAAGGTGTGGCAATCGCTGCCTGCAGGTGGCAGGCCGGCCCTTGGTGCCTGGGGCCTCCCTGGGAATGGCAGCTGGGGCACTCCTCCTCTGTCCATCTGCCTGCCCACCCGGTTCTGCAGGAGGAGCAAAGGCAGTGCCCATCCCACCAAGGAGCCCGGTGTGCGCCCTCAGCCCCTGGAGAGCAAGTGAGCAAGCGAGCAACCAAGCAAAAGTGCAGGGCCCATGCCGGGTGGGTGAGACCTGGTTGCGGGGAGGGGGAGAAGGCGCAAAAACTGATTTTCTCTGGGCGCTCCAAACTCTAGCTACGCCTCTGGAGGCTGATACATATCTCCTCCATCTTGAGAATGTGCTCATCATGCCAACCCAACATTAGGCCAAGGAGAATGTGTGTCTTAATAATTTCCAGCACCTCTTGGGCTGGGAGGGGCTTGTGTTCAGCACAGTTTCAGCTAGGATAGTTCCAACTCAGCTGTCCTTCAGTTTTTTTGCCTCTCTAGAATTGCACCCTTAGTTGTTTTTACCACCACCACCACTTTCTCCAGCCCCTTTCATCGGAAAACAGTATGCTTATAATCTCTCCCACATTTCTGGACTTGCTTATGCTTTGAATACACCCAAACTTGGGAATACAAGTAAACTATTCATGCAAAAGAAAAGGAGAAAATGCCTGTGTGGGGTGGCGAGGGGGTGGGGAGAGATGATGCCACTGACATTCCCCATTGAAGCACCCTGGTTGTTCATTTACATTCACACTTTTTTTCTCCACACACACAAAAAAGTTAACTAATGATGTTAAATGCTTTGCCAAAGGTCCTAGCAGGTCAGTAGCAGAAGTACCATTGGGGCCTAATTAGAGCTCTTGGGGTAGCCCTGGGGCCTCCTGATCTACTGGGTGACAAGCCGGGAGCTGACAGCTTCAATTGGCTGAAACTGGGGAAGGTTGGCCGGTCATGTTTTCTAACTCAGCCAGGTGTTCGCTGAATGAGGGCAGAGGAAGGAGGGGGGAAGTGGTCAGTCTGTAGCCCTTGTTTGATCTCTCTTTCTTTCCTTTGCTCTATTTTGAGTCCTTTCCTTTGCCCATCCCCTCTTGTGTCAAGGTCAAGAATGGCCTGCACCATATCAGCAATTTCTCTTATTTCTGGGCGGTCATTAGCAGCAATCATCCTCCTTGGCCCATAAACGCTGAGGCGTTGGTGCAGAAACAATATTGGGGGCTCCAGAGAGCCACCCACTTCACATTATTGTGAACGGAAAGCCGGATGAGATAAATGAACGCAGAAGATGGCAGAGCGCAGCTCCTCCCCCCCCCCCCGCGAGCTGTGTTTAAGCCATATTACCAACCAAAGCTAATATTGTTCATCAGACCTGCACTTTTCAAATGCCGTTTTCCTAAGCCAGCTAGGCTTCCTTGAAAAGAAGAGTGCAGTTATGAAAAAAGCAGGATTTATTCGTGCACTTGGTCACATTTAATGCTTCCCCACTGAGGTCAGTGACTTGGCTTATTCAGGAAGGAGGTTCTTCACTGATTTGCAGAACTACGATGCTAACAGAGACCAAAGTCTAATAATGCATGTTACCTGACCTGGTATTGTAATGTCCATATTCCCTGGCCTGATAGCAAAGTCTAGTTTTAGGGCTGATTTTCAGGTAACCCCTTTCCTTCACCATTTCACAAGACAATCCTGTCAGCATGTTACAGAGAGATGGATTGGGATGGGGGGGGGGAATTACTCCAAAATTTTGGAGTGGCACCCCTCTGCCTTGAACACTAGCTATCTATAATATGTAATAAATGTATCTCATAGTCCTTTATATGTAGTCTGTACTTTAGTTGTTTGGCAGTGATACTCCACCCATTCTTGTATGCATAGGATATTGCATTGTAACCTTTGCTGTAAAGCAGTGGTACCCAAACTTAGGTCCCCAGATGGACTACAACTCCCAAAAACCCTGGCCAGCACAGCCAGCATTGAATGCTTCTTGGAATTTTAGTTTAAGAACATCGGGGGGCTTAAGGTTGGGAACCAATGTATTGAGTGCTGAACTAGTTCCTCATGTAATCTGGAGCCAGCCTCTCTATCTTTCTGAGCCTAAATTACTTCGTGGGTTGGTTGTAAAGAAAAAATTGGAGATCAGGACCACATTCATTGCCTTCATATCCCATAAGGAACATTGAAATATCAATGTAACAAATGATAACAATAATAAAACATTAAGCATTCCTACTGAGGAGGTATTCTTCATCTTGTACCAAGCACAAGGTAGCTTAAGGATCTACAACATTCAAAATTCTTTGGAGCAGCCCATATAACCCATGATGAACTTTATCAGGTTCTGACCATGTGAGGGACAGAAGAGCTAAGCTAAGTCCTCATGGCCAGTCCAATTTAATCAAGAATATCAATCACAGCCCATGGTTCAGCCTAGAAAGTCCACTGCATTACCTTCAGTTACAGAGACCAGGCAGAAGCAGGTGGTCAGATAGTCCACACATAGCATGGCCATGCTGCACCTCATACTGCAGAATCTTGGCAAGCTCACAGAAAGTGTAGTTCTCAGCATGCCTGTCCCAGGCATCCAGCTGCTTCTAATTAGATATTTAGGGACCCTAAGAAACTGCTTCTGCTTTCACTTGAACCTTCTCTGTGTGCTTCTCTGGTGCTCCAAATCCATACAAAGCAAGGCTTAACTGGTTTACTCATTAAAAAAGGAGGAAGCAGCAACAGCAGCCAAAGACAGCTGCAGCATGAGGGAAGAACATTAAGCTGAAGGTTAGGGAGGTAACTCCTCCCTCCCCCAGAGGAGTAGCTAGGGTTTTCAGCATCAGGGAACAAAGTCAGTTTTCGTGTGCCCCAAGGGTTGGGGAGTGGCTAAAGCGCCACGGAGAAGGTGGCAGAGGCAACGGTGGCCGGGGAGCCCTCCGCACAGGCCCTGGCAGGTCACCTGCAATGCGCCTTCCCACAGCTCCTGGGCAGGAAGCCATTTGATGCCCAATTTGGCATGCCCAGATGCTGCACCCAGGAACAGATGTCCCCCCTTGCCCCCCCTAGCTATGCCACTGCCCTCCCCACCACTACTCACTCAATACATTATAGGGGATGTCTCCTCAGTGTCATTTTGGTGAAAGTGCCTTTTCATGAATGATGAACAAAAAGCTATTTTACATCTCAATAAATAGTGCCCCCCCCCAAAAAAAAGATTGCATGCCCAAACCCTGGCCAGAAAAGTGTGTTACAGCTCTTAAAGGAGAAGGATGGATTGTTCTAAGTAGAAACATAAGTCGACAGGGTCTTTTTTTCCATGCCAAATAGTGTCATGGGAGCGCTACCGTATTTGCTTAAAACTATGTTATGTGCACAAGCTCTATATCAATTTGGGTTACCCCACCTGGATATCTGCTACAGTGAACTTTACAGTTCCTGTTTCTCCTGTTTCAACACTCCTTGGCATAGGAATTTATGAGCCAGCAACAGCTTCACTTGCCTGACCCACTGTGTAGCAGGTCACCTGTTTACGTGTGACTAAAAGCTGGACTTCATCAACAATCATCCATTTTTGCAAGAACTGTAGTTATCATTAAAGCGAACACAGGGAGATTTGGCTGAAGCTAGTTGCTGTTCTTTTTTCATGCCTCATTGACACTGCTGAAATACAGGCCATAAACGTGGCTTATCTGGGAAAACATCATGTTTCAAGTGCTTCCCTTCATTCCTTGAAATCTCTTGACATATTTGACAGATTTGTTTCAGTGTGAGCTGTGTCTACTTCCTTAGATGCAGGGTGGTTTCGTGGAAACCACGGTCTAAACTGAACCTGACAACAAGAGCAATGGAAAGTCCAAAAGGTAGAAGCCTCACTCTAGCCCATAATACAAAGTTCTAATATTTTACTTCTCAAGAAATACGCAGCTGTGCTGTCTGCCTTTTTTAATGTCAGTAATTAGGTTGATTGTGCTATTGAAAAGCCCATCCTCAGCCAGGAAAAGTCTTGAGTGAGCAGACTTCAGGGACTCTTCCAGATGAGGCTTCAGGTTTATTCAGTGAGTTTTTCAGAAGGCCCCAATCCAAAATTGTCCCTCTCCTAAAGCTCATTAACATTCTTGAAATGGAGGCAGACAACAACATTATGTGTCACAAAGTAAAAAGTCAGTTTCAAAAATAATATAATATAAAACCAGGGGAGGGCAAGTAAAGTAAAGAATGACGGGGAGACTGGAAGTGATTCCGTGACAGGACAGTCATGGGAGAGTGGAACTCTGCTCCTTTGAGACAGAATTTTTCCTGTAAGGTGACCCCCCCCCCAAGAGGTTAAAGCTATTCTAGAGGAGTATCAAAGAAGGATGATACCTGTCAATCGCAGAGGTGGCGGCAGTCACCCTCTGTTTGATCCAGGAATACCCATAGCCCCTGCAGAATGAAAACAAGATACTTCGGCATCTTGCAAGTCGTCTGCGAAAGCTGTGATGTTTAAGCTTTAAATGCATCGTGATACTGATGGGTGAGATCAAGCTATTTTCTTATTTACAGAAATCACCAGTACCTTGAGACAATTATCCCCACTAACAGGGAATTTATGTCTCTCCATCTTCAGCTGGAAAGAAGAGGCAGCTCTAACTCAAAAAAGTAAGAAGGAGGGCGATTAAGAGCTCTAAACTTGTATAATATATTATTTTTATTATTACTAATAATACGTTTCGATAGAGGGACAGCTTGCCTTGTTTCATGAACCTCCCCTTCAGAAACTTTCACTTTAAACTGCATTTTTTTCTTGTTTGTCAGACAAGACTTGTTATCAAGAAACTGGCACGAAGCCCAGACTGATCGACCTTGGCAAGTGAAAGTATTATTATGACACAGTGTTCATGTATATTCTTAACTCTTCTATGGAATTAGAGTTGGAAATGACTTCAAGGATTATCCAGTCCGGTTAGAAGTGTCTTCAAGGATCATCTCTAGCCCAACCGCAGATGATCCTCACTTTGAACAGCTGGAACATATGCAACAACTGAGATTTTTTCCTTCTTTTTAATCTCTTCACTAAAAGCTAACCTGGAACTACATAAGGATGTGTGTCTTGTTGGTTTTTTTTTTGGGGGGGAGGGATTTGGGTTTGGGGGGGCTCTTTCCCCCTCCTTTTTGGAACTCTGCTGGATTTTTGTTGTTGTTTTCTTCTTTTTTCTTCTTTTTTGGCATCAGTTTTTCTTCCTCTCCTTTTTCCTCTTTAATTGGGAACTGTACAATACATCTGGATTTGAAGCTTAAGCTTTATTTTATTTTATTTTATTTTTGCTCTCTTTTCAATACATTCATCTTTTCCATCATTTATCCTCTGCATTAAGCAACAGAAGCTTGTTTGGAACTGTATAAATACTCTAATTTGAATTGGAACTGTACAATTGTATCCCGGGCCACTCTGTCTTTTTTTTTTTTCTAATATAAATCAAGGTGTCTCTGGGGAGTGACATCTGGAAGATTTAAAAACGCTACAAACTGGCACTCTAATATAGACATTGCACCAAGATGGAGCCCACCCTTTTCCCCTTAACCCATTGGCTTTCCATCAGGTCACAAATCCCTCCTTTCTGTGCTTTGTAACACGCTGAAGGAGGGTGCCATGGCTTGGCACTGTGGGATGGGAGGAAGCACCACTACGGGCAGTGTTTTTGTTGTTGTTGTTTTGGCAGGATATGTGTACAGGGCTGTGGGGGTTCTTTACTCTTAAATGGTTAGGGACTGTGGGCGGAGCGAAGGCAGTGCCCGTCCCGGCCCCTGGAGAGCGACCGACCGAGCAAGAGTGCAGGGGCCATGCTGGGTGGGTGATACATGGTTGCGGGGGAGGGTGCAAAAACTGATTTGGTCCCCGAGTGCTCCAAACTCTAGCTACGCCTCTGCTTTCAACACTACTATTTACATTGACATTGGAATTACTAAATACAGAAATGAGGCAAGATCTAGAAATTAAAGAAACTAACATAAGAATGTAAGAATGTAAGAACAGCCTTGCTGGAAAAGGCCACAGCCCATCCAGTCCAGCATCCTGTCTCACACAGCAGCTCACCATTTGCTTCAGGGTATTCCCAAGCAGATGTCTTCACCTGCTTACGAATCCCTGCAAATGGCATTGAGAGATATCCTGCCTATCTCTACAACCCAGAGGTTGTCCTTAGGCATCTATAATGATAGCCATTAATACCCTTGTTCTCCATGACCTTGTCTACTCCTTTCTTAAAGCTGTCAAGTCTGACAGCTGTCACCACTTCTTCTGGTGGGGAGTTCCTAGAATAAAAGATTAAGATTACAAAATACAAGTCTTTGCAGATGACTTGGCTTTTAGCTTAGAAGATCCACTGGAAACAATACCGAAACTATTGGAGAAGATTGAAAAAAATGGAGAAGTGGCAGGATTAAGAATAAATAAAGAAAAAATGAAAATACTAGTCAAAAACTTAACAGCTGATCAAAAAAATCAACTATCAAGAAAGGCCAATATACAAATAGCTTAAAAAGTGAAATATCTGGGAATATTCTTATATGCGAGATGTGTAACTATAAAAGAAGATAATTATGTTAAAATATTTAGCCAAATGAAAACAGACCTGGACAAATGGGAACACCTACAACTGTCACTATTAGGGAGAATTGCAACTATCAAAATGAATGTGCTACCAAAGCTACTATTCCTGTTCCAAACAGTACCAGTAAGAGTAGAGGAGAAATACTTTGAAGAACTAAATAGAGTGATATCAAAATTCGTCTGTCAGAAAAAGAAAGCAAGAATTAAACTGAAATTACTGCAAGAATCTAAAGAAAGAGGAGGATTTGGGTTACCGGACTGGATGCTATACTACCAATCACATTCACTAGTTTGACTGAAAGACTGGATACGTCTAGGAAACAAAACATTACTATGTTTAGAGGGACATGATCTACAGTTGGGTTGGCATGCTTTTTATGGTACGAAAAAGCTAAAATACATAGATAATTCCAAAACCATTATAGAATCATAGAATCATAGAATCATAGAATTATAGAGTTGGAAGAGACCTCATGGGCCATCGAGTCCAACCCCCTGCCAAGCAGGAACCCCTTCACAATATTTCCGACAGATGGCCATCCAGCCTCTGCTTAAATACCGTCAAAGAAGGAGACTCTACCACCCTCTGTGGCAGCATATTCCACTGCCGAACAGCTCTAACTGTCATGAAGTTCTTCCGAATGTTCAAATGGAATCTCTTTTCCTGTAGTTTGAAACCATTGCCCCGAGTCCTAGTCTCTGAAGCCATGGAGAACAAACCTGTTCCCTCTTCAATATGACATCCTTTCAGATACTTAAACATAGCTATAATATCCCCTCTCAGTCTTCTTTTTGATAGGCTAAACATTCCCAGTTCCCTAAGCCGTTCTTCATAAGACATCTCTTCCAGGCCTTCAACCATCCTAGTCGCCCTCCTCTGCACCTGCTCGAGGTTGTCAACATCCTTTTTAAGCTGAGGCGCACAGAACTGGACACAGTACTCCAGGTGGGGTCTGACCAGAGCAGAATAGAATGGCACTATCACCTCCCTTGATCTAGACACTATGGTTCTGTTGATGCAACCAAGAATCGCATTGGCTTTCTTGGCCGCCGCATCACACTGCTGGCTCATGTTCAATTTGTGGTCCACCAAGACCCCCAAATCCCTTTCACAGGTACTATTCTCTAGCCAAGTGTCCCCCATCTTATATCTGTGCAATTCATTCTTTCTACCTAGATGTAGCACCCTACATTTCCCTCTGTTGAAATCCATTCCATTAGCTTTGGCCCAGTCTTCTAATCTGTCAAGGTCCTTTTGGATTTTCATCCGATCCTCTAGGGAATTAGCAACCCCTCCCAATTTGGTATCATCTGCAAATTTAATTAGCATACTCTCTATTCCTTCCTCCAAGTCATTAATAAAGATATTGAAGAGCACTGGACCCAGAACAGAACCCTGGGGCACCCCACTGGTCACGTCTCTCCAGGATGATGAGAGGCCATTTATGATCACCCTTTGTGTGCGATCAGTCAACCAATTACAAATCCACCTCACTGTAGCACTATCTATCCCACTTCCTACTAACTTCTTAGCAAGAATACCATGGGGAACCTTATTGAAGGCCTTGCTAAAGTCCAGATAAGCAATATCCACAGCATTCCCCTCGTCTACCATGCCTGTAATTCTATCAAAGAAAGAGATCAAATTAGTCTGGCATGACTTGTTTTTAAGAAACCCGTGTTGACTTTTTGTAATGACAGCATTGTTTGTTAGATAATTGCAGACTGATTTCTTAATAATCTGTTCTAGGATATTTCCAGGAATTGAACTCATGCTGACTGGGCGGTAATTATTTGGGTCCTCTTTTTTCCCCTTTTTGAAGATGGGGACAACATTAGCCCTCCTCCAGTCGATGGGGACTTCCCCTGTTCTCCAGGACTTCTCAAAGATTATTGCCAATGGTTCTGAAATTACTTCTGCCAGTTCTTTTAATATCCTTGGGTGTAACTCATCTGGCCCAGGAGACTTAAATTCATTTAATGTTTCCAGATGTTCCTGTACTACCTCCCTACCTATTCTATGTTGCAATTCCCGTCCTACCTCATCTACTCTTTGTCCCAGCGGATCTCCTTCTTCCTTTTGGGAGAAGACAGAATCTCTGCTAAAACGTGGGAGAAACTGAAACTGAAAATATATATGAGAATCCCAAGATGGGTCTCACCTATGGAAGCATTTACATACCCAAACCTTTTAAACTTGGGGAAAATTGCGACATACAATGATATATTAGATCTAGAGGGGAAATTAAAATCTAAGGAAGAATTGATAAGTCAAGGGCTGGTGACTTCGTGGTGGCCCTTAATACAGATACAATCTAGGTATAAGAAAGATTTGAAAATGTATGGTTTTTATAATGAAAAGATTGCATTTGATAAAATATTGTTATCTTCAAATGATAAGTTAATTAAGAAAATATATAAATTTTGTTAGAATGGAAAATGGAAGATGAACATGTGAAAAAGAATACAGTGGCTAAAATATTGGGTTACAATGTGGAGTTGGAGAAATGGCAAAAACTTTGGAAGAGAAATCTTAAACTAACAATAGCAACATCATATAAAGAAAATGTTTTATAGATGGCATTTTCCACCTGCTAAGTTAGGTAAAATGTTCCCAAATCTGTCAAGTAAATGTTGGAAATGTGCATAAGAAATAGGGTCTTACTATCACGCATGGTGGATGTGTGATAAAGCGAAAAAATATGGGGTTAAAATAGATACCTGGCTTATTAGAATGACAAAAAATATGTAGACTTTAGCCCGGAACTGTTTTTACTAGGCTTGCTACCAGAAAATTTAGACAAACAAAATACTTATCTAATACTGCACATTCTGACAGTGGCGAGGATAGTTTGGGCACAATACTGGAGAAGCAAAGAAACGCCAACAGATAGATGACATGGTTGTTAAGAAAATGTTGTAATGTGCAGAGATGGACAGACTGACAATGAGAATCAAAGAAAATGAGGACTCACAATATTGCCAATTATGGAATCTGTTAATCTGTTTTATCAATGGCTAGAAAAAAAGAAAAAAAGAATAAGAGGAAAGCTGGTTGTAACATAACAATGACAGAAATCCATGTATCACAATGTATAACAAATATTACATGTATTTTTCCTTTGTTATAGAAAATGAATAAAAATATAGGGGGGGATGACAAAGGGGGCAGTGCCCTTATTTGCCTATCAGAAGGGAGCATGAAGAAAAGCATTGAAAAAATATTTTACCTATGAAATGGAAACAAAACTAGGTGCACAGCCATAACAAAGTAAAGATGAATTAACACGACTGAATGGCACATATTGCAAGTAGTTCATGTGAATCATTGCCTTTTTCTAATGTCAAAATGGCTGTGTACTCTTTGAATTTCAACCCAAGTTCACTGAATTACCCCTAAGCTGTTGCCTACTAGCTGAAGCTCTAAGCAAGTACATAGATGGAGATTGAGTCAGAGGCACAACCTACATGGGTTCTGGAAGCTTCCCGTGGGAGACAGAGGCCCTTGTCCAAACACACACTCTCAAAGTCATTGTTCTCAGAACCTTCACATGCTTCTAAACCTTGTGAAAATAATTCTGACTGCAAGTGACTCCTGGGTGAATTAACTGACCACATGCAATGGTGCTTCTGTAATATTCTTCCAGATATAAGTGAAGTGTCCTCCTGAGTAAAGTAGCGGTTACGGAGTGTAAATATGCAATCAGCACTGACCCAGTTTAAAATCAAAGTCATAACATGAAGCGTGATTTAGGAACAAGAGTAATAAAATTTATAACCTACACTTGGTTGTGTTTGTTGTCATCTAGTCCCTGTTTTCTCTTTCCTGGTCCCCCTTCTCCAACATCATGGACTGTACAACATTCACTCTTTTTCTGCTGGTATCTCCCCCCCTCATGAGATTTGCCGCATTTAGTGATAATGTCTTTCCTTTCAGTTCTGCTATTTCCACCTCAAGATGTACAATATCCTCAAACAGTTCCAGAGACTGCACAGAAAATGAAATGGTTTGGAACAAGGGTGGGGGGAGGAATCATTGAATGCCTTTTTTAAAAAATGAAAAAGAGGATGAGGAAGCAGCAGCAGCAGCAGCTCACAGTATATATGTGTGTAAGGACGAATGCTGCCTTTAAACTCCCTGCCGATATAATGAGAGTGCCCATTAAGTTTTCTGGGATATAGAAAGATAATTTGCCAAGCAGAATCTTCACTATATAATGCATTGGCTGCTTGGTGGGTTTTTTTTTTTTTAAATCCAACTTCAAAATAAATGAACAATTGATCTGTATGGTCACTAAAATATGAAATTGTCTTATCTCTCACTTGTTCCGACACAGGGTTGCTTAAAAGGGAAAACAACAATCACAATCAAAAGGTGCTTCACTGCCTGGAAGAAAATAGGGGCTGTAAATGGGCAGATGAATTATGCGTTTCCAGTAGGCTTTTCAAGGGAAGCATTTACTGAGGGAGAAAATTGGTCTGTGTGGGGATTTTTTTTTATATCTTATAACAACTGAGAAGTAGAGTTTGTAAAAACATGGAACACCTACACAGACACTTAATTTTGTTGCATAGGAACACACATCAAATAGGGTTTCAAGCAACTGGTGTGGGAAATGGTGTCCCCCCCCCCGCCATTGTTCGCCACCCTTGTATGAAGATCCTTAACAAACCCTCCTGAAACTCCTCCAAGACCTAAGTGTGCTGCACTGTTTAGAATATTACCATAGGTTAAAAAAAAAAGCACAGTGCTTGTGAAATCTCCTGCTAAAATGGGAATAACAAATCTGAATAGCAGATAGATGGAAGTTAAGCTGTGCTTCGGTGCACTTGAAAGTGGCAAACTAAAAGCACAATTTGGAGGAAACTGTTGCTTACTTATCCAGAAGCACCACACAATGACTTGTGTACACAGGCGGTTTGTTTTCCTTTAAGAACAGGGGCAGCTTGAAGCTGGCCTAGCCTTGAGGTTACATCGGGCCAGTTTACTCCGTCCATAGTTTTTAGTCAGTATAACAATATTCTACCATGCTCAGAATTCAGAGGTAACCTTTACAGATAATAGGTAACATTACTTGTTCAATAAATTTATCCAAAAGTCATAGGCTGCAAGTGTTTGGGAGCAACAAAGGTGTTGCAATGCTCCTTCTAGAGAGTAACATAGCAATGTTTCATGTTATTTTTATCTTTTAAACCAGTTATTGCACTTTTGCTTGTTATAGGGCAAACCAGATGGCAGTTTTGTTACCTTGTAATTTGTCCCCTTTTATGTCTGTTTATACCTGTTGTCCTCAAGGAAATCCCATAATATTCAGCGAGTCTTGCTCTCAGTTAAATATGCATAAGATTTAACCAGTGATGGATAATTCATTGTAGTGACTGGCCAATTCACGTAAGTTGTTTTATAATTTGATTTTGCACAGCTCATCTACAAAGGGTAGCAAAATGTTGGCTTTCTGTATAGAGTGCACAAGAATGCAAGCAACACATGGTAAAGGCATGAGGGGAGAACGTGTGAATTGGAAATTAAGTACTCTTGTTATCATTTAAAAACACCCAGTTGTGAGCACATAAGCATAGTAAATGTATGCTAAGAGGTAACTAAACTACTTGGAGGGGATTATGAATATAAACTGGGTGGTCCAGTCACCATGTAAGCCATGGCATGGAAGTTGAATAAGCAGGGATCAATAACAACATAGGAATCAATAAAAAGGATCTGTTGAAAATATCTATTGGAAGCATTTCCTTAGAAAAGCTGAGTTCTTCACACATAGAGCTTAGATGTCAGAAGTACCGTTCTCTTCAGAACTGGCACAAAAACTGTAAAACACACACACACACACACACACACACACACA
>JAHTLZ010000379.1:5144535-5164153 GCA_023846285.1 Phrynocephalus versicolor
TCTATCTATCTATCTATCTATCTATCTATCTATCTATCTATCTATCTGTCTGTCTGTCTGTCTGTCTGTCTGTCTGTCTGTCTGTCTGTCTGTCTGTCTGTGTCTGTCTACTTAATCTACATCTCTCCTGTCAGATATAGAAAATTTTATGAAGCATTTCATTTTGGCTGAAACTGAGCAATCCCCATAAGTAAAAGTTTAATTAAAGAGAAAGCACACATTTAAGGTATAATTCAATTCATCTCATAAATAGTTCCTGAAAAAATTTGCTTAAAGGCAAAATTAGAGAAATACTTTAAATTATTTCTTCCAAAGTCATTCTTGAGAGAATGTTAATACAGAAGCACTGGGACTGGTTACAGCTGAGCACCATTATAACACTTTCCTGATACCCATTGATTCATTTATAAGCGTAATGAATTCTCCAAAAGCTGATTTTTCCCCCTAAAAAGTTTTTTTTTAATGAACATGGAAATAACCATAACAAAATAATACTACAGGTATTATCAAAGGCTTTCACGGCTGGATCATTGCTACCCCTGATTGCATTGAAACTTCTTAATCCCTTCATCACAAGACAATGACTAACACCTATTCTCCTTCAGAGGACAAGTTTTCTCTTTCCCTCAACTTAAAAAACCCCAGTCTCACTCACTCTATACCCCAGAGAGCAGAGAGAACTCCTAGTTTCCTGAGCTCCTTGCCCTCTGAAGATGCCGGCCACAGAGTCTGGCAAAACGTCAGGAAGAAAAACTTCCAGAACATGGCCAAACAGCCCAAAAAAACTCACAACAGCTATATAATACTGCAGGTCTTTCACTACAAATGCATAAGGCGATATGCAGTAGTTCCTTCACACCATTTGTAATGATAACTCAGTTGTTTAGGTATCTGTCTATGGAGCCAGAGGGTTGGCAGTTCAGTTCCCCACTGCTTCTCCTTGACAGGGGCTGGATGTGACGATCCACACAGTCCCTTCCAGCTCTGCAGTTCTAACATGATGATGATGAAAATATTGAACTGAAGATTGACATGAAAGGTGAAAAAAATAAGTCTTGTTGCTCTTACTAATAACAGGAACAACTTATTTGTTTAATAAACCACAACAACCCAAAACACTATGTGTTGACAAGTCACCTTGGGAATGAGGCAAGGAATTTGAACTGGTGAAGATTTCTCAAATACTGATTTTGCAGATAAAATCAAGGTAGCTCTTTAAAAGCAAGGATAACTACATGTTAGCTGAATAGGCTGCCAGCTGTTTAAGGAATTAATAGCATCAGCAACTTAAGGGCCAATCATTGGTATTGGATTCCATGAATCACTGGTTATAGTTAGTATTGAATTGGCCAGGAGCACTAAGGCTACTGGTGTAGCTGGGCAACTGATCCATCCGTTGCTATCTCTTCAAAGCAGCTATCATCTGTTACATAGTCCCATCATCTCAAAGTGGACCTCAGTTCCAGTAAGAGTACTTGCAGACCTGGGCTGACCCTCCAAGGATTATTCTAGTCTATAAAGGACTCAGAACTGATTTATCTGTCTCTCTCCTTCTGGTGGCATTCTGGGGGCTTGCAATTTATACACATGATCCAAGTAAACACTGTCTGGAGTTGTTCTCTGAATTAAATGTGATGGCATATAAATCCAAAAATAAATAAATATAAATAAATAAATCTTGCCTGGTATTTTTTTTAAAAAATCTTGTATTTTCTACACTCAACCACAGGATGGCAGCGTACTGTAAGCTATATCCTAGTAGCCTTACTTCCTCCTTCTTCCATCTTTCCTCTGACATAAAGAATGTGAGAAATGGGAATTTTAAATTTATGAAAACCCCTGCTTTGTGAGTAGCATTATAGGGGACTTGGCTTTTTTGTTTGCTTGCTTGCTTGCTTATTTGTTTTCACCTGGTATGCTTTCAAGATTAAATAAACTTTGAGGTAAAGCAGAAAGAGATACAGGTTTAGGCAATAAAGAGCAGCAGGGGGAAACTCTTTAAAATTGCTAGATACTGATAGATCCATTAAAATTCATCTCATGGAATCTTTAGACTGTCTGTGAGATAAATCTGAATACCTTGTTTCTACAGTTCTTTTTACCTGCCCATATTTGCGCATGAATATCCCATTACAAAACATCTGCCACATTTTGTGGCATTTTGTGTCTGTCCCATTGAAGCAATTTGGAACAGATGGCCTGTTTTTAAAGCACAGCAACTCTGAAAGAAATGTAGAGAGGTCCATGCCAAATGTATGATCATTTTGAAAATAAACTTGAATATTTTTAACTGTATGTGGACCAGATTTGTGCTTCTGAACTCCAACACATAGAATTTCTTTCATGGCATAGAATTCTGGAAAGTGTAGTCCACACACATACATTTATCCACCTCTAGTACTTTGCATGCAAATTATAGGCCCTAAATCAGGGATGGAGAGCATGTAGCCTAAAGATGCTGTTGGGTTGCAGCACAAAGGACACATCACCACTGGATAAACTGACTAAGAAAGATAGGACCATAGGAACCTATTTTATACCAAGCCAGACTTTTGGTCCACCTGCCAAGTACTGTCAACATTTGTGAAGAATTTTTTTAAAAGAAAAAGATAATTCTGCAGTGCAAGCCAGCACCTGCTTGCTAAGGAGAAAATCTCACTTGCTCCAGCTTGGCAGAGAAGCCTTAACCAAGCTCGGAAAAACTACTCTTCTGGATTAGATGCCCCTAGATCTTTCACACTGCATAGCCATATGGAACTTTCTGGGAGCTGCCAATTGAAAAAGTAACTTTTGCAAGCTCTCAGCCTCAGATATAGAGAGCTCAAAGATGTTTCGAAACCTGCGGGTAATATTCTCCTCATCACCTTTTCTTCAGTTGCTTAGGAGATGGGATGCAGTTCAAGATTTCCAAACCAAAATCTGATGCATCATTGACATCAATGCTATGAACGTCAATAGCGCATCAACACTTCAAAAATAAGAGTCATTATTTTATGGTGTTGCTATGCTCTTGGAATGAAGTGGCAGCGCTCCAAATGAGGCCCATTGGCTGTCGCCAGGGGTGGGATAGGGACAATGAGTGAGCTTAGCACTCAAGAAAAGATAAATTGCTCTTAGAGACACAAAATGCCCTCAGAAAAGAAATGTAGGCCTGCTCAGAAATTTAAAAGCATTAACTAATTATATAGCCCTGGGAGGAGAACATTTCCTGACAGTTCAGTGTCTAGAGGATGACCTTTTGTCCCAAACACCAGCTGCCAGGAAGTGCATTCCCTTCCACTCAATAAAATGGAAAACGAAATGTAAATATTTTAGTAGCAGAATTCTATACACACATCTATCCAGAAGTGAACCCCATTTACTTCAATGGATTTAATCCTAGGGACATATGCTGAAATTCTTTTTTTTTTTTTTTACTCAGGAGGAAAATTAGGCGGGCTGTCTTCGATGGGGAAGAGAAAGAAGTTGATAGATATTTCTTACTAATAATATATTCTCTCATATTCTAAATGTGTATAAATGTTTATTGTACTGCTTATTACAGATTTATATGCTCAGCTTATTGCTGTCTAGAAAAGAAAGGTGTATGGAAGAGTTTAATCCTCTTTTTCTCCTGATAGAAAGAAAATGTTTGGCTTTCTTCTTTTATTGCCGAATTGTATTAATTGGCACTTGTTGCATAGTGTAAGCCGCTTAGAGTTCCGAAGCGAAGATAAGCGGGGTATAAATATAATAATAAATAAATAAATAAATAAATAAATAAAATTTCTTCAGGGTTTTGTAGGTAGAGAGATCAAGGGCCTTTTCACACGACCCCTAAGATCCGCTGGCCACTTAAATTCGGACCAGAGATCTTGGGGGTTCGTTGCTCTTCCTGCGTCTCCACCCCTCCGCACTTCCTTGCTCCTGCCTGCATGAGGGGAGGGAGAAAAAAAGAGAGGAAAAAATGCAGGCTCACCTCCGAAGCCGCCCCCTCGTCATCCTGATTCCTTCTCTTAAAGGGGCGGGAGGCAAAAAAAACAGAAGCAAGGAAAGCCCGGCACTCACCAGATTACATCTGGATCTGGGGATTTTCACCCTCCAAGAGCAGGTACATGAAAAGTGCGCTGGGACGCGCTTAGGTGGGTGTGGTCGCACTTAATTTCCTGCAAACTCCGGAGCTGGTGGGGAAACAATTGTAAGCTCCGGAGCTGGCAGCCATTTGCAGCAGAGTTTAGGGGTCGTGTACAAATACCCTTATGGTTTTTTTCCAGGAGAATTTGTTAATGATACTAAGCAAGGTTTTACAACTGCTAGTTACACAAGGATGTAATAGTTCTGGTCAAGTAACAATATATTCTTTGTGAAGAAACACAACATAGAAGAATATTATCTAATGTGGGTGAAAATTTTATTCTATAACACAAGCCAGGTAACCTTCATCTGCAAACTGCCACAAATTAATAAATCACAGTGAGGCAAAAAAATGGTGTACAATAGGAAAGTCTTATGCCAATTTGCTGCAGAAAGTTATGCTGCTGGTGTTGGATCAGAGGATGTAATGAACAAAATTCCAGCCACTGTGAAACGCAAATGCTATATTCAGTCTATTCACAATTTTACACGTTATCCTACACCACCAAGTAACAGATGGGCATAAGCAAAATTAAACCATTTGCATTCATAAATGTTGGTTTCCACCAGTTAATCCCCTATATCATATTCTAAAATAAGCATAAAACAAAACAAAAAACACCAAAATTGAGGCAAAGTATTCCCAAAGGAAAAGTAGCCATGTTGGCATGTGAAAGCACCATAAAGACTAATAAAAGCATATCTTTTTCTGGACTACATTCCATCATGTTTCATTCTGGTTTGTCACATCCAAGGATTGTCAAGGTATAAAATACAGTAATACCTTGGTTTACGGGTGCCTTGGTTTATGAATGATTTGTAAGATGACCAACCATTTCTTCTAAACTTTGCCTTGATCAACGAGCAATGTCTTGCAGCATGAGCACTGGAGCAGGTCACATGATTGCAAGTGAGCCAATTATAGCTCTCTCTCCCCCTCCCTTCTGGAATGTGGGGGATTGTCTGGAGCATTCCATCTTGGGCAAGCCTCCAAAGCAGGGGGGGAGAGAGGTCTCCCTTGCTCCAGCCAGGAACATATTCAAAGGAGAGTGCAGGTTAGGGGTTTATTTTTCTTTATATTTATATTTTTAATTAATTTATTTTCAAAATTAATTAAAACATTAAGCAGGATTTCATTATTTGTATATTGATTGTTTTTAACTTTTATTTTGATGTTTTTAACATGTTGTTTTATTGTTTTAATATATGTTGCATTCCGCCCAGAGACCGCTTGGTAATGGGGCAGCCAAAAATTATGTAAATAAATAAATAAATAAATAAATAAATAAATAAATAAATAAATCTCTCTATTATTTCTTATTTTTCAAAACCATTATTTCTTATTTTTCAAAACCATTTCTAGTTATGGGTCAGCTAGCCAAGTATGTATGTGACTGCAAATTGGATTTTATTATTGTCACATTAAAAACACAGAGCAAAATCTAGTTGTTAGCCCCAAACAGAACAGATTCCACAGCCAGGTACCTAAATAATGGTGTGGATGTAGACTTCTGGCCAACTTCTTTTTGTGAATTTTGGCATTTTGTGTGTACAGTATGTGGTCTTTGGGACCCCAGAACAAATCATCGGAGTTTCCATTATTTCTTATAGAGAAATTTGTTTTTAATATAAGAGTGTTTTGGTTTATAAGCATGTTTTTGGAATGACTTATGCTCTTAAACCAAGGTATTACTGTATTTAGAAATGTTTTACAATTGCCTTCTTCTGTGCTATACTAACAAGTGTCAGCTTGAATGTCACTGCTGTTTACTGTGAAACATCCTTTGGAAATATCACCTTCCACTAGTGCTCTGGAAAAGTATGTGCCCTTCAGGAGGTTTTTCTGCTACCAGCACTGTTTCTTACTGAAAAGGATAGATGATGCACTTTAGTCTGGTGCCTCAGCTTTAACTATTCCGCTCTGAGTAAAATGATAAAAGTCTGGACTTGTAATGGAGTCTGCCTTCCTGACAGTATTGCTCTCTCAGCTTCTTTGACTCAAAAACCCTTTCACCATGTTAAAGAGTGTCTAAGAGCAATCCACAAGCTCAAATTTGCAAAACCTGACAGGGCTATCAATGATAGGCCATTTTGAGCCACTAATGCATAAGGCCACATAATTGGGAAAGTAACCTGACAGCACATAACAACAAATATCTCACCTCACTCATAGCGGATTGGTAGTTTTTCAGTGCCATCTGACAAATTTTGTTGGACAGCACTGCATTCTTCTTGAAGCACTGGACTCAATGACAAGCAGGCAGTAACAATTAAAGAAAGCTCACTAGGATGGTTCAGCAAGGTGGACATCTAGCTGCAGAGCCAGCCATGGTCCTGCCACATGAAGAGCCTGTTCAGCTTTGGTCAGTCTGCATAGTCACAGCAACCTCAGAAGAAGGGTCTAGGTTCTCTTTACCTAGAAAGCCATAGAAAAGGCTTGCCTTTTGTCAGAATTGAGTTGTTGGTGTGCTCTGTTAATATTAACAAGTAGTGAACACTATACATAGGTGATTTTCATGACTAAATATCAGGGGAGGTGCTTTGCAGTCTGCAATCTCTCCTGCTAGAGAGCCCCATGGCGCAGTGGTTAAATGACTATACTGCAGGTAAAACTATGCTCACAACCTGGGGTTCAATCCCAGGTAAAAGGTTCATGGTTCACTCAGCCTTCCATCCTTCCGAGGTCAGTAAAATGAGTACCTAGCTTGCTGGGGGGGGGGGGGCAATGTGTAGCCTGCATACTGTAATCAAACTGTAAACTGCCAAGAGACTACTTGAATTTGTATGGGGCGGTATATAAGCAGAACACTTTGCTCCTTCATAAACAAAAGAATGCATACAGGTATTATTATACATAAAGTATGCCACAGCATCAAACTCAATATTGGTGAGAGTCGTAAATATTTTCGAACTTCCAGAAGAAGCTGTTTTTAGCCAAGGTAAATATCGTCAGGTACCATGGAGAAGCCATTTTTTCTCCTAATACTTCAAAGTCTGTCCAACCAATTACTGTATCTGTATCTCTGTGAACTTGAAGAGTGGTTGGTGTTTCTCATTCAAGTACCACTAGGTGGCCTTTGAGAGTGTTCATATTCTCTAGTAAGCCTGCCAAGTCAACCCCATCTGATCTCCTGGGATTTCATGGCCCAGGCATGAAACTAGGGGATAGAAATTTGTGATGTTGCAGGTACGGGCCCTTGAGTTACAGTTGTCCCCTGTCCTTTCGGCGGTTCATATACTGCAGTCCCATTATATCGTGGGTCTGCAGTATATGAAAAAAGCCCCCCCTGGGGTAAGAGGAAAGGCCTTCCTGGGCCTGTCAGAGGCCCAAAAGTGCTTCCCCGCAAACCAAAAGTGACTTCCGGTAAACCAGAAGTGACCTCTGGATAACTAGAAAGCACTTTTGAGGCCTCTGAGGGTCCAGAAAACCCCTTGCAGGCCCGTTTGGGGCAGCATTAGGTCTGGGGTAAGTACAAGAGCCCCCAGAGAGCCCCCCAGTCCCGACCTGACCCAGCTTCCGCATATTGCAGATTTTCAATTATCGCAGGTTGGGTTGGGTCCCTAAACCCCGCGATAGGCGGGGGTTTACTGTATAATCAAAAATATATGCTTACATCTGCATGAGAAAAGGGGGAGGCAGATTGCAAGGAATTCCTTCCCCACCTTCTGAAACAAATATTATAAGACATTTACCAACACATTTCTGCTAAGCCCTGAGACCTGGTGTCAGTCAGGAGTAGGGAGCTGATACATTGCCACTAGTGGTGGATGAGAAGAAAAATCAAACTTTCTCCTCCTCCATCAGCATCCATCCCAAGATTTCTTCTCCCTAGCCAAGAAAATCTGGGGAAGCATGGCAATTTTGGGAGTCTTCAACAGGCACCTTGACAAGCCCATCTGTGTGGGGAGTGCACTTGGTGAGATGGGATTTAATCCACAGGCTGGAGGAGGAGGAGGAGGAGGAGGAGGAGGAGGAGGAGGAGGAGGAGGAGACTTCTTATGTACACAGTGGGAAGTTTGTTAGTAGTAGTAGCAGCAAATTGCCTATGGCTAAAGGCTCCCTTAGGTAATTTCAAGGTGCACACAATTTGTACATAATTGAATGAAGTGGTTTTTACCCCAACTTTGCCTATAAAAGCCCTTGCCGCCACTGCTGCTGCCATATTAAGCAACAGAGTTCCAGCCATGATATAATTAATATGTGGTTGTTTACAGTAAGTGCTGCCAGATGCTAATTATGTGGCCTTGTTCTTCCTACCAAATGTCAAAAGGGTGTGATCCTGGGTGAGATTCTGGGGATGCTGAAAATGGAGAACAGTGTACAGTATTAGAATTGGCTGTGGTTGCAGAATTGCTAGCAGCAATGAAAGTAATATATGATGCACCTATTCAGGTGCTGGGATACAGTATATTAACCTTCCTGGTATATCCACATCAATGTATTGACTTCCCCTGGAAGCTTCCCACAACAAAGCAGTTCACAGTGACAGCAGTATTCTCTTCACTTCCTTTCCAGTATAGTTGCTTAAGCACAAACTATTCCTATACCAACGATTCAAATTACTCCTTCCTTAAGTGCCTTGTTTGATAGCTGTTTATGTAGAAAATTGATTGGGCATCTTGTTACAGTTTGTGCTAAGTTAGTGCAAAATTATCTCTTGGCACCACCTTCAAAAGTTGCACCACCTGCAACTTTTCTTTAATGGCCTCTCAAGTTACAATTGTGACCTATTGACACTGGCACCTATTTAACTTTCATTTCAATTTGTATACACCATTTGCTCATTGTCTTTAATTTTGAGTGCAGATCAACATTACCAGTAGCTTGGGAAAGAAGTAGAAGAATAATTGAAATGTATGAATAAATCATTTTGTTGGGAAAGCTAGATAACTGGGCATTTCTGTGTCAGATTATGGATACTTCCAGCTCAATTATCTCTTATTATGAGGGGTAATCAGCAGGAAATATTTAAATTTATTTGTTCTTTTGCATCCCTCGTGTTCTGTTACAGATTTCTTCTTTTGATATTGAGAAACTTAGCCTTATATGTGTTTTGTTGGCATTATCCCGAGTTTTTACCTCATACTGGCCACATTCCTGCTGTGCAACTACACATGTACAATTTGAGGATGCACTCATGGTAGTTGCACTGGCACCAAGGTGGAAGTACTATTCTCAAAGCAGTTAGTGTATTGCACAATTGGTTATGCTGTGGTTGCATTCCTTGTTGCTGGCCTATGTTTTAGGTTTCAGTCTTCTGGAACAGAGCCGAGGTCACCTAGGCAAAGGAACCTACAGGTAAGTACCTTAGTGTGTCCCTTAGTTCAGTGGTTCCCACCTTGGGTCCCCAAATGCTATTGGACTAAAACCTTCACCACAAGCTGTGCTGGTCAAGATTTCTGGAAATTTTGGTCCAAGAACATTAGGGAACCCAAGTTTGGGGACCACTACCCTAGCTCAATTAATTGGATTTGCTGTTTTGTGCATATGGAAGGTGTGGGAACTCTGGATACATGCAAATGCCTTCCCAATAATCAAATCAGCTTGTCAGATGTACAACATTCAAGGTACCATTAAACTAAACACTCTGAAAGCCCTAATGGGAAAGGCATTGCAGTCTGAAAAAGAGACTGAAGAAGCTACTTGGATGAGTAGCAAAATGTTTCAATCCCACATGAAATGAGTCCATTTTCCATGAATCAACTCCCAGATGTGGCCCTATTGGTTCTCTTAAAATTCCTAGAATGACAACCTAAAATTAGCTACAGGATTATTCTAGACAGGCTGCCCGAGTTTGAAGGTGGCGTACTGTCATGTTTTCTAGAATGAGGTTCTGCTGGATGACTGAGCTGCCCCATGAAAGTTGTGTAGTAGAACTTCTGGGTGTATTTTCTCATATTTTCTCCCTCACATTCTTTAATATATACCTGAACTCACTGGGAGATGCTATCCAAGGACATCAAGGAAGCACACCATGCAGGCAGCGGGAAAGTGCATGCTAGTAAAACTCCAAACATTATAGGAGTGAAATGTTTTCAAGGAATGAGTGCTGAAATATTGTGATTACATGGAACACACCCGGTGGTAGCTGTCCTTGCCTCTAACCTTCCCTGATGGATGGAAGGGTGGTGAGTAAATGTTTAAAATAAATAACACAGGTGAAGCAGAGGAACATTTACTCTTGTGACCTAGAGGCCCTTGGTCACAAGAATCAGCCTGTTTCTTATCTCTGCTATATGCAAGCAGTTTAAACAGTTCCCAGATATTCTTTTTAAAAAATGTGGTCAAAAATATGCTGAAGAGATTTAGAATGGTTGTATTATTTAGAAACAGATACACTTCTCCCTTGAATTGCACAGGTTTGAGCAGCACAGTTTTGTTTATACTTAGATTATGATTTTTAAATAAATAAATACTGTGCTGTTACTTTGCTTCAGGAAGTGGCCTAGGAAAAGGAGGGGGGGGTCTTGGACTTACCAAGGCCCTTATTGGTGGTCATGTGCATTCCTCAGTCTGATGCCGTTGGCCTGTCTGGTCCGCTCTCTAGGCATAGTTGCTCAATAGAGTGGCTGGGGAAAGGGCTAGGGAAGGCTGGGAGGATGACGCAGGTTTAGGAAGGTCACAGTGGTGCCTCATGGCGCAGTGGTTAAATGCCTGTACTACAGCTTAAACTGTGCTCACGGCCTGGGGTTCAGTTGCAGGTAGCCGGCTCAAGAATGACTCAGCCTTCCATCCTTCTGAGGTCGGTAAAATGAGTCCTACCTAGCCTGCAGGGGTGGGTGGGGGCAATGTGTAGCCTGCATAATTAAATTTTAAACCACTCAGAGAGTGCTTGAAGTGTTATGGGACGGTATATAAGCAGAACACTTTGGGTGCACTGTTCTACTTGGGGGAGGAGAGATTCTGCTTCTGTTTTTCCTCTGTGTCCGTGTGTGTGTGCGTGTGCGTGCGTGTGTGTGTGTGTGTGTGTGTGTGTGTGTGTGTGTGTGTGTGTGTGGCTAAATCAATTGTTTATGCTAGATAATTAATTTTTGGGGGGACAGAAGAGTAATACACAGATTCTGAACTATATGGAGGGGGGGCAGTCCTCCTAAGCCTGGCATTGTTGAAGGGAGAAGTGTATTGCAACTGGCTAGTCATAAGAAAGGTGGGGACCATATTATTCATAGTAGTTATTTCATGGGAAGGCAGACACACTGATCTTCATTATCTCCAATAGCTTTAGGCCCATCATCTACTGTTCACCGCTCAGTGTAATGTCACAGTACCAGGTGTTCAATGCTGCAGGCAGTGCTTCGAGTTCTGTCCACTACCACCCTGCTGTAATAATCTGCACCACAGATTACTGCACTATAATCATTTTTATAGAACATGAAACATTTCCAACAGAGTTAGCAGGAAAAATGTCAACTATGTAAATATCTAGTGCACATTTGCTTTTCGTGTCATTGTTCTGGTTTGGTCTTAAAGTCACTAACACGAAATGATGTGTAAATTCTGCACCGGTGAGCTTTCAGACAGTAGCAGCAGAATTCTAAGTATCTAATTTGGTCTTATGATGGAATGAAACCACAATGGGATCATTACTGAATAATTCCATTACTTGATTATCAGCTGATTTATTCATAGATTGGTAAATAATGAATTACGGGAATGAACAGTATGATTCTTTAATAAATGTCCACAGAATTGCCCTTCACATTATTGGCTTAATATTAGAGCATATGCTATATTTCCCCCCCCCTTTTTTTTTTAAATGTGGTGGTGGTTTTCTTCCTATCCATTAAATCACCCCTTTGTTTGTTTGTTTGTTTGTTTGTTTCTATGGGTGCTAAAACCTCACCATTGTTCCCTCTCGCTGTTGTTCTTTCACATGGCTCAAAATTAGGCCAAGTTCTTTTCTCTATACGTACATTTCCTTTGGGAGCTTTAGTCTGAGTTTTTAATATCATTTTTATGCTGATGGCACCCAAGTGTATGAGTCTTATCCTGCAGTTCATGAGGAGAGGCCTGGGCTTCTTTGCTGAGCTGCCTGTTGGACATCTTGTAATGGATGTCCAGTCCTCGCACTGTTTGAAACTGAACATGGACAAGACTGAAGTCTTGGACTTACATCTGAATCATTTTGCCTTTCCCTTGACTGTTCCTTCTGTCTTCTTCCAGGGTTGCTGGATGATCTCTGCCTCAGAAACCATCGATCTCAGCATTTAAGAAAACAATCCACTCTCACTTCATTCATTTGTGAATGCAACAACAAATGTATGTAGTTTCCATCTTGCTCATATCTACCGGATCCATTACTCCTAAGACTACAAAGCTCCTTGTTCTCGCCTTGAGGGTTTCATGCCTGGATTACTGTAACAGCTTTTTGTCAGGTCTTCCTTCTTCATCCTCTTAACCTAGTAAAGCATAGTACAGCACAAGTGGTTTTAAATTTACCATATTATTCCCATGTTCCCCATCATCATAAGGCATTCCATTGGCTGCCTATCAGGTCCAGGACACATCTTAAAATCCTTGTCTTGACATTTAAAACCCCACATATTTATTTATTTGTCCATCTTCTTGCTGACCAGCAAATCTGGTGGCATGGTATATATGCCCTTTAAGAGGACTTGGTCCACAGATGTTGTGCTCTTGGACTAATTTGCCCCAGAGCTATGGAAATCTCTCCCCCAGCACCTTTGCATAGAACTAGAGCTTGACAAATTTAATGAGCTTTGAAAACCTATTTGCTCAGCTTGGAGCCATATGTGTTAGGTGTAGGAACAGATGAGAGACCAATTTTAACTAGTTCCTTGGTTAATTTTTCTTCAGACACTACCTGTTCCAAGGTCTCTCTCTCTCACACACACACACACAAACACACACACACACACACAATCTGTGTGTGTATATGCATGCATCATAAAACATATATATGTTTATTGATTTTACTGGAATGCATTCTGCTATACACAGCAATATAAATAAATATTTTTGTTGTTTAAATTAACAGGTTCTTCAAGATGGCATAATTGCATCCTGAGACTTGAGTTTCTGAGTATTATCCAAATAGTCACATTGACCAGTGAATGATTTTAATTGAAAAGCCATTTTACCTTTGCTTGGTATTTTTAGGTGCACTTATATTCAGGCATATGAATTAAATTTGGCATTTCTGCTGCATAGGACAGTATGTATGAGCTCACTTAAAATGTACAGCCAAGCGACTATGATGGCTTGGCTCAAAATGGACCAATTCTCCATTTAAAGATATACCACATACCCTTAAAACTATTCTCTATCACACCTGCTTTTGCAACAAGGTCTACAGAAGAACATTTTTAGTAAATCTGTGCTAGTAAAATGCCATTATAAAACTATAGAAAATGTTGGATTGCAAAATAACTGTAGTCCAAATATTGTCCAGAACAGATATCCGCTGCTTTAATTTAATAGATAATAATTTAATGTAAAGGAAAAAAAGGTCGCAGCGACAACAATGTTATTTCGAGGGTTTCCTGTATAAAGAGTATTTAGAAGTGATTTATCATTCCCTTCTGGGAGCATCCTAGGACTGTGCCATTTGTCCAAGTCCACACGGGCTGGCTTTTCCCCCCTTGGAGACACAATGAGGAATCAAACTCTGAAACTCTGACTCCACAACTAGAAACAGACCATTGAGGTTTCTAGCACAAACACATACAAAATATACAGGAATATAGCAATTGGCATTCTTGTTGTCAGAGGCAGTAAGAAGAGTAGAGGACCAGAAGTTGTAAAATCCCACTATCTTTTTCTACATAGTAGAAACACTACACAGCACAGCATGAACTCGTCTGCCCACCAAAGCATCAGTATGGTAATCGGTCTAGTACCAAGTCATGTCAAGACCCAGTACAGGATAGGCAATATTACAGAAACTGAAGGTTGCATCTGTGAACACAAAGATATAAAGGGGATCTAAAAGGGGATCTCAAATATCATGGAAAGTTTCCTGTAAGGAGTTGGGGGGGGGGGGCAAATGTCAGATAACTTCTCTTAATTAGCCAGAGACTATAAACCAGGGGAATGAAACAACAGCCTTCAGCATTATGTACAGTATTTACTTGGTGTTCATTAAGAGCATAAAATCATCTTCCATGAGCCACACTGTCTAATGTGCAACAGACCATTATCGTAGAAGAGGCAGAAAACAGCAAAGGAAATCTACTTTTGCCAACTCCATCTTTTTCGGCTCTGTTATTGGGCATGAAAGAACACAGACTTAAGCAGGAATCTGAAACCTTCTGTGCAGTGACCTTGTTTTAGCAAATGCTATTCTTATCTCCTAGACCTCATTCCTGTCTCTGCTGTTAATTCCGTGCTATTTCTTTGTCCAGCATGAACACTTTTTGCTTCTTAGAAAGTCCTTCTCTGTGTAGATGTGGTTTTTCTAGCCACTTCTCTCCACTCCTATCTCCAGTACTAGAAATTCAGAAAGGGGGGAAATGCTTGAATGAACAGATGGGAGTGGGGGAGGATGAGAAGGAGGGTGTCATGTCCTTCTCCTACTATAGCAGTGATAGTGAACCTTTTAGAGACGGAGTGCCCAAACTGCGATTCAAAACCCACTAATTTTTCAGCAAAGTGCCAATGGAGCAATTTAACCTGAATACAGGTGGCTGTGAAGGGGCAATGTTGGGTGCCCAAAGAAAGGGCTCCGAGTGCCACCTTTGGCACCTGTGCCATAGATTCGCCAACACTGTCCGACAGGGTCCTGTTAGTGTTAACCTTTCCCTGCTCCTATCATACGTGGTGCTAAGAAATGACCAGAAAGAAGATACCAGATAAGCTTCTCTGTGAAGAGCATATTACAACTAGGGTGCCAACACCAAGAAGGCTGTTGTTTCATTTAATTTAGCAAGCATACACAGAGCAGGGCCTCTTCAAGAGTCTCAATATGTTATAGGTAGGGAAAACATGAATGATCTTTCAGTTATTCTGGTCCCAAATTGTCCTTGCTCTACATAGCATGTTGAGGCTTCAGATGAACTCAAATCATATTTCATATAGAATAAGGAGTTAAGATTTTTTAAAAAAATACACTGAAAAGGCCAAAAGTCAGCAGGAAAAGAGGAAAACCAAGCATGAGGTGGGATCGTCTCCCTACAGGAGGCCACAGGCTTGAGTCTACAAGAGCTGAGCAGGACTGTGGAGAACAGGACATTTCAGAGATTATTTATTCATAGGGTGGCCATAAGCCAGAGATGATTTGACAGCCCGGAAGAACAACAAATATCTATAATCAAGACTGTCGATGGTGGAACTCTGTCATTGCTTGAGGCAGTCTGCTACACTTTTGAGCAGCTCATACTAATTAGGATGTCTCTCTCTCTCTCTTTTTCTTTTAACACTGAGCCAAATCTGCTGCCCTCCAGTTTCCACACATTGGTGTTGCCATCTGGAGTAACACAGAACAAGTTGCTCTTGTTGGAGATCTTAGTCTGCTTGGCCCAGTTAACCCCCACAGAGCAAGTTAAGTATAGAGTCAGATATAGAGTTAATTTATAATAACAGAAAAGGTTTTATTCATTACAGACTTTTTGTTATTTCAGCATTGATAAGTCAAAACCATGACATAAGAGTGAAAAAGAAAATAATCATTTATCTTACACATTCCACGTTATTCTAATTTATCTTGAAGAATCTACATAAAGTAAGCAAACCGTCCGCTAGAGCTGGATGGCATGAATGCAAGTGTATATCAGGAGAATATCAGGAGAGTAAAGCAGTCACTTCTTAACTGTAAAAACCAAGTCACCAGCTAGAGAGGAGGGGCAGAAAAGAGCAAAGTACAGAAAGACCAATAGCAAGCCAGAACAGGGTGATTGACAGATAACCGCACGGCATACTGGGACACTATTGATTTGCATATTCTAACAGCTCTAACTGTATATGACTCTAACATCTAATTTGGCCCACTGTTTCCTAAGCCAATAGCAATTAGGCTAAATGGTGTGTCATTAACCTCAATAAATTTGGACCAGCTTCAAGGGAACAACGTGTTAGCATATAATCATCTCATTCCTCCCCCCCACCCCGCTTTTAATTATTGCAGAATAATTACAATTACTGTGAGTAATTTTAATAGGCAAAAAACAAGTAACATCCCCACTGAGACAAAAAGCAACCTGAAATAATATCATGAGGTTAGTAGGATCCAGCATCTTAAAACTCAAGTGCAAATACTGACTTCTTTCTTTCTCTCTGTTCAATTCTGTTGGAGAAACAAACTGTTTGTTGCCTTGAAGTCATTTGTTTTATGCACCTTCATCACAGTTCACACACAGATTATCTGTCCCTCACTTCACATTCTGCAGACAATTTGCAGAAACAAAGATTGACGCTACTGTCATGAAAACGTTTGTTTTGAAAATGATGGGGTATTGTATCAGCAGGGGCGGTTTGAGAAGCTGTGATACAAAGCGCTGTTCCTTCCCATTGTTTGGGTTTTCAAGTGGCCTTGCTAAAATCAGATGATGCTGCAGGAGACTGGACTCAATTGTGTCTCCTTTTCAGCTTATGCTCTCTTCTCCACTTTTTTCACAAGTGTCCTGGGATAAAGCCCCATTTTCCCTCAGAGCTAAAACAAACAAGGTGAATTGCAAGGTGACCAAAACCATTTCATCATCACACTGAATGATATGTCACACATTAAGGCATGATAATACGATTGTGATGAGAATGAATTTGAAGAGAAACAAATGGAAATAAGCAATAGTTTTCTAATGACACCTGGATTATTTTATTTATTTGTTTGAAGTCCTCTCAAGTATCCCTATTATACTAAATAGAAAGATAAAATAAAAACGGTAAAATCAGTCAGGGGCAAAAAAAACAAGGTAAGGGCTATTTTGTTTGTATTGATTGTATTAAGCCACCTGGGGAGTCTTTTGGGCTAGAAAAATGGTATAATATATGCTTAAAATAAAAAGCATTACAATAAAGATGGGAGGAGACATTCCTTCTGGTAACTTATAAAGCCATTCAGACTTTGCAAGTTAAAAGAGCCCTTTAAATTGAGCTCCAAAACAGACTGACAGTGCACATGGTGATAATGTGATTATATCAGTCAGTAACCATGTTTTCGATTACATAAATTTTCCAGACCACTTCCAAAGGCAGTCACACATCACAGGAATAATCGGAATAGCCATTACACCTTCAAGATACTGACATCAATGCTGATCTCACACCTTAATCCCAAATTCATCCCTCACGTCTTTACTGAAAAGTTGTAGATACCCATTCATCATCTTCTCTTATAGCATTCAGATTGTAAGTTACATTTCTACTCAATTGGTTGCTTTGGAAGCGTGTGGAAAGTATACACAATGAAGGAACTGCACTAGCTCTTCCCCCTCTGCAGCTGGTTTTGACAAGCAAAAGTGACCACCCAGAGACAGGTGAAGGCTGCTAAATCTGTCTGGGTTCTCTGAGCAAGACAGGACCTCTCTGTGTGTGCGTCCCTCCCCATGTTCTAGCACACACAGAAAGGTTAAACCAATGCAACACTTGTCTTCTTCAGATTGTCACTGTTGTAGGTTGAAAGTAATATTAGGGCACTTTTACACAGCCCCTAAGATCCGCTGGTCACTTTAATTCGGACCAGAGATCCTAGGGGTTTGTCGCTCTTCGTGCGTTCCCACCCCCTCCGCACGTCCTGGCTGCTGGCTGCGTGAGGGGAGGGAGGAAAAAAAGGGACAAAAGAATAAAGACTTACCTCCCCGGTGCCAGTGGAAGCTGCCGGGAGCCCCCGTGACTTCCTGGTTCCTTCTCTTAAAGGGGCGGGAGGCAAAAAACAACAACAAAAAGAAGCGAGGAGAGCCCGGCCCATCCGCATTAAGATTTTTCACTCTTGGAGAGCAGGTACAAGAAAAGTGCACTGGGACTCGCTTAGGTGGGCGTGGCCACACTTAATTTTCAGTAAACTCCAGAGCTGGTGGGTAAACAATTTTAAGCTCCGGAGCTGGGAGCCATTTGCGGCAGAGTTTAGGGGTCGTGTAAAAAGGCCCTTAGAGAGATAGCAGTTAGTGCAGTTGTGCCACTATGTGAAGCCCAAGAGATTCTATGGGATATACATAGTTTCCTGTCTTGAATCATCCTTCGTGACAACCATGAAATATAGGTTAAGGCAGGTTCCCAACCTGGGGGTCGGGACCCCTTTGGAGGTCAAACCAGGAGCCAGTGAAGAAAAAAGGCACAAATGGCTTGGGTCTGGGGAGGGGGGAGGGAGGAGGGAAGATTGAATTACAGCTTGATAGGTTGGAGAGGATGTCAGTCAATGGCACCAGCGGCTGCGATTGGCTGAGGATGCCTGTATGGGGACATGGACGTGCCTTTTGTTGCAGCTGTCAGAGATGGGAAAATCTTACCTTTTGGTGGGGACGGACTATATAACTCTCAGAATCCGACACCCAGAGTACTGGATTCTGAAAAGTGTGGTTCCACATAGCAATGTTTCCCACACACTGTTGCTTATACATAATTCCCACACACTCAAAGCAGCTTGAATAACTTTGATCCCAGTTAGTGTTTCCTCTTTCTTGGGTAGCAAGAAGTCTAGGATCAGCCCTGCTGCTTAAGGAGGTATTCACATAAGCCTTTCAGCTCTGGCACATTTATGTTGAGTCAGGTTGTGTTGGCTACAAAGGAAAGGAGGTGGGGAAGAAACATGGTGGGCCCAACTCTTATCTCTGTTGATTTAAAACACATGGTACACTGGCCTTTTAGAAAGCTGTGCTTAGCTTGGGGCAACAGTAGAATGAAACATTTGGCTTCAGCTAAACCAGACTAAAACTGTGGCTGCAGCTGCTGTCACACACTGATTTAATACACCGCTCCACAGGCCCTAGATGTGAGAGAGAAACACAGTCCATCTTTGTCATGAAAATCTTGCTCTCATATATTTCATATTTTTAGATAAATGATACCGTCAAAGCCACACTGAAGCTCCTTGAAATGATCACAAATGAATGGAAATTTTACCACATCTCAGTCTGCCCTTCAATCTTGCTTTCCAGGCCTAAAGGGCTACAATGATAGATTTCAGCCTGCAGATTGATGGAGGTGGACATGCGGGGGCCGGAAGGGATCAACCATGGAATAACTTAAAGCAGAAGAACTATAAGAAGAGAAACCTGAACAATTAAAAAGGAGGTGATTTGTGGAGGGACGAACACCATGTGATATAAGAAATGCAGCTAATGTTTGTTTTAAATAAGAAAATAAATGGGGGGGGGGGGAATGAAACAGAAGTCTCCAAAAGATGTGGTCCCTTTTGTGTTCAACAAAAAGACAGGGATACCAATGACCTATTTAAAAATGAAGCACTGTTCAAAAGTACCCAGGATGAATGCAATCCAAAACATTTCCCCATGAAAATACCAACTAGCTAATTTGCCATTTACAAAACTCTACGGCTTGAAATGATTTGTATTGTATTGTATTGTATTGTATTGTATTGTATTGTATTGTATT
>JAHTLZ010000379.1:5169256-5194768 GCA_023846285.1 Phrynocephalus versicolor
TGTGTCGTTACAGTCATGACCGACCCTTCGTGGCCCCATGTCCATGGAGTTTTCTTGGCAGGAATACTGGAGTGGCTTGCCAGTTCCTACTCCAGGCGCCTACAGCATCTGGTATTCCTAACTAGGGCTGAACCTGCTTAGCTTCCAAAATCAGGCAAGATCGGATGTGCTTAGGGCATCTAGGCAGATTCAGGACACTAATATTTTTATGGCTAATATTTAGCAGGATGAATGATGTCTTTTTCTGCCATCACACCTCCCAGCTCCCCTGTTCCTCCTGAGCTGAGCTCCATATCCACAATAGCTGTGGAAGAGCAAATTTCCAAACCTGCAAAATACTGCTGTTGTGAGCTACTCTCGTTGTAACAGATAACGTTTTTGGGGGCAGTTGATCCTACATGGTTAAGTTAAGACCCATTAGCTTTACAAAGGTTCTGTTCCCGAGGAACACCTAAAATTGCCATGAAGCCTTTCTTGGGAGGGAGCAATGCACTCACCAGCATTTATGGACACTTATTGGGATTGTAATGATGGAAGGTGTCATGTTGAGTCTTTTCACTTTTAAAATTGACCACTGTACCAGCAGTCCTTCTGGTGCAGTGGTTTACCCCGGCATATCCTTATGCCAGTGCAACAATGTTGCTATACCATTTGACCCCAGAGAAGAAGAAGCTGTTCATTTCTTAATTTTTTTAAAAAAAAAATATTGAATTGCTCGAATGTTCCTAAGTTTCTCAGGAAAATGTTTTCTTTTTTGTACCTATGTGTGACACACATACAAATATGCTCCTCATGAATTATTCACATCACCTACTAGCGGGCCCGTAACTTAGGCAACCTGACTTGAAAGTGATGACTATCATCTTCTGCTTGACATTTTAAAAGTTGGCTCCATCTTGAAAATTCTATCTTTATATGCATAACCAAGCTGCTCAAAGTTTCAAATATAAAGGATGGAAAGGAGGGACAGTGGCCTTCCTATGGACTCCCCACCTCCTCGGTATTCCTATTACAAATGTTGTTGGCATGCTCAGATTATCTAATTTCCAAAATTCAGTAATACAGATCGAGTCTCAGAGTGTGTGAAAGTTTTTGCCGTTAGGAAATAGTAACATGTAATGAAAGTGGCCTGGTTTCCTGTTTCCTATGAGTTCACCATTGGATGCTAAATATATCATTGTTGTGGGCTAAAAGCCGTGGAGTCACGAAGGGTCGGTCACAACTGTAACGACACAACACACACACACACAAGCCAGATGTTATTCCCTGCTGTCTGGTATCAGAGGGAGGGGGGAGTCTAGAGCTCCATCATGGGCTGTCCTTATCACCCTGGGAATTTCTCTCATAATAATAATAAAGAGCTGAGTCTCCATAGTCTGAGCAGCTGATGCCTCTTTTAAGGGCACTGCCATGCAACACAGAGATATATCAAGAGCAATCCCCACCCCACCCCAGCCCACCCCAGCACACTGGAAATATTTTGTCTCCTGCCTCATAAATCTGTCTCTTTAGTGTTTTGTGCAATGGTTGTTCTCAGGCCTTAATTTGACCCAAAGCCCCGATTTCAATGCTGGAGACTGGAACATATTAAGCAACTGGAAAATAGAACATGACCCGGGCGTCTGGACACATATTCCACCTTCTCCAACTGCCAAGCCTTTAAAACAAAAACAGAAAAGAGAGAATGTTTGGTGGTGGGTTTTGTTTTGTTTTTGAACTACACCTCCCAGAATCCCATAACCAACTGCTAGTTGTGGGATATAGGGAGTTCAAGTCTAAGAAACCCGAATATTTCTTTTATCTGACAAAAAGGAAAATGTAAACACAGAATTTCCCATTTTGCAGTAACCAGACTGCCCCCAGGCAGGAATCATTAGCTTCCCCCCCACACACACACAAACTGCTTCCCCTCATGTATTCTGTCGTTAAAAGGATATACAACAAATACATTCTTAGTATGCATAAGCATATGTGATGAATTCCTACTGAGAACTCACCATGTGCATTTAAAACTTGATACTGACAGGACCCCTCCCCCCGCCTGGTCTTCTGGTGACTTTATACAATGAGGCAGATATGTTCTGTCACTTCTTTATAAGAGGGATGGGAGTCATGTGGTCCTTCAGATGTTGTCAAACTGCAACTCCCATCATTCTTCACCACTGTCTATGTCAGCTAAGGCTCATGGGAACTGCAGTCTAACAACATTTAGAAGGCCACATATTTTCTGTTCCTGTTATTGAAGATTTATTAACTCCTTTCTGCTTTGCTAAATGGCATTCTCCCCTCCCACCAATTTCATGATAAATCTTGATGGTGGGAAACATATTTACAGGTCATCGTACACTGTGCATTTCTTGTATTCTCCTCCTGCTGAAGGCAACTCCACTCCAAAATGCTTGGTATCAGAACAAGGACGGCTCACCCTGTGAAGACCACTTAAGCACAAAAGGGACAGAGAAATCTGGGGAGGAGTGGCAGATGGAAACACTATCCCTAGTAATCAGAAAGGCCTGGCACTTTGATCCCACAAGCCTTGGGTCCACAACACAACTGCTGCTCCCTAATTAGCAAGAAACAGGGGGGGAAGCACAGAGGCACCTTTGTACAATAAAGATGCACACGTTTTACAAAGACCACATGTTACAGGGATGTCAGCCTTTAATGTGTTCTGGGTGGTGTGTTTTTAAGCCTGCAAGGAGAGAGGAAGCACACCGAGATAGGCATTGCATGGAAGGTGTGCAGAATCTCCAGGTGTTTGTGGCATAATGAATAATGGCCAGAGCTTTTCTCTGCACCAGGGGCTAGGCCGGCCTTTTCCCATGTGCTTTGTTTTTCATTTGCTCCCCCTCCCCCCATGCTCATTCCTCACTACTGACACCAACACCACCTGCAACCCTGAGCACAGGAGTGCAAATGGAACCAGTTTTTCTTCACTGGCTGCAAAGGGCACCATGCCAGGCCCTTCTACCCCCACTCTGCCCACAGGACCCTTTCTCCAGGGTGCCCCCATCAGCCACTGCAGCTTCTAAGTGCTGTACTCTGCAAGGGCTGAGATGCCCTGATGATGTGCCCTCCTGTTATCTGGGGAGGAGGGCCACCAGCACTAGCCTGATTGCTGCCATTATAAACAAACAATCAGCCAAACAAACCCACTCAAGGGCGATTTTGGCAAGGGAGCAGCATCCCTTCTGAAGCCCAGCAGTCTGTCTGGCCAGCTCATATGCGCCTATTCCTTGGAGGTCTCCCAGTTAAACGCTCCTTTGTCAGTCCTACCCTCCTCCTCCTCCTCCTCGCATCTCTTCCATGCTGGTGCGTGAAGGGGGTGGGAAGCACGCAGGCAGGCAGGCAGGCAGCTCTCTTCAAAGGGGAGGGGCGCTGCAGAAATTTGAGCATCTCAGCAGCAGCAGCAGCAACAGCAGGAGGGACGAAAGGCTGGCGAGCGCCAGGGTCAAACTAACTCGACTGCCTTGCCTTTTAAACGCTGCCTGCCTGTCCGCCCAAGCCAGACCGGGGGTGGGGAAGGACGAAAGGAGGAGAACCACCTCGGGCCGGCTGGGTGGGCAAACCTCGCGAGGGAAAGTAGCGAGCGACTATCGGCAGCGGGGCATCGCCGCCTGCCCGGCAAATGGCTCTGGCGGCCGAGTGATACGAGCGCTCGTGGGTCTCCCCCACGCCTGGCCGAGCGGCTGAAGGACCGAGCCGGGGCTGCAACTCACGCCTCCAGCCATGGCGGGGACCGAAGGTGTCACGGCAGCAGGTAAGGAACGGGGCCTGACGAGCGGACGGGGGAGGGGGTTGGTGGAGGCCGGGGAAATGAGGGGGGAGGGGGACCCGAGAAGGTAGATGATTCATCAGAAATCTCAGCTCTTCGTAACACTTGCAAAGAAGGGGTTTGCGCTCGGTTGCGCGCTTGCGGGGGAGTAAAGGGGGCTGGGCGGCTGGCTGGATGATGGGAATCGGAGACAGCCGCGGCTGCTGGTAATGCGGCAGTTGCCCCCAAACCGGGGGCGTGTGCAGAGGGAGCCCCAAAGCGACCTAGGAGGAGCCGTGCACGTCGGGAGACTGCTTGGCCGAGACAGACGGCCGCTGCTGGGAATGCGGCACGATCTGCATCCTCTCTACGCACATCGCGCAATGCAGCCACAGATGGGCATAGGTGGACATCTGCACACGTGGAGCGCCTCCCCCCTATGGCATTCTCTAACCTCCATTTGATATTAGGAAGGAGAGGTGTAGGCAGGTAACCTGGGCATGTGTGCAGACGTTGTGTTAGCATTAGTTTGGACTCAAGCATCCACGCGGAGGGAGCTCCCGCGCGCGTGAACTGACATGCATCTATCTGCCTAATAAGCACTGAGCTAGATTGCCGTGAGCGCGTACTGTATACGCGTGCATTTATTCCTTTGGGCTATTCGCACAAACATTTGGAGGCTGAGTGACAAGACCCTTTGCCTTGGAAGCCGCGAAAAACGGTTGGCTGTGCCGCATGGTCGTAACCCTCTTCGAGTCCTCCTTTCCCTGAATCTCCGTCATTTGAGGCAGGATCGCGTATCACCCTCTCTAGAAGCGGTGGTCGTGAGGATGCCACCGCGCTGCCTGAGAATGATGAGGTCCTCTTTTCCCTTCCCAGTGAGCGAGTGCGCCTCCCTCTCCCTGGCTTGCAAGGCGCGCGTCCGGAGAGCTCCCCGGGCGAGTTCAGCCGCCAGGCGCCCTCCTCTGCCCAAGGCAGGCCGGCTCTCACGTGGTTCCCGTCGGCAGGGAGGCCCGCGGCGAGCTGCACCAGACCGGGAGGCGAGGCGGCCGTCGATAGGATCCAGGTGAAACAACAATGCGGAGGAATCCGAGGCGCGCGCCCTCCTTCTCCTCCTCCTCCTCGCCCCCGGCGCGGGCTTGCTGCTCTCCGACCGGGCGGGGGGAGGCGCGGGGGGGAGGCGGAGTGCCTGGCCGGCTCCGCATGTGCTCTGCAGCGGGGCTGGGCGGGGCGCCGGGCCCAAGGAAAGCGACGCGGACGCCGGCAATGCAGCAGCAGACATTTCCCAGAATGGGGGGGGGGCGTCGCGTGGCCAGCTGGCAGAACAGCCAAGGCCGCCCCGTTGCTTGTGTGCAGGTCATTTTATGCGGGAGAACGCCTCCCCTTGGAGGCACTCGAGAGGCGCCTTTAGGGATCTACCCTTCTAAAAAAACACGCTTTCTGGGGAAATCTAAAAATAGCTTTTCAGAAGAGCCTTTTTTCTTTTGGCCCATTTTTTAAAAAGCCAAAGGCAGGGGCTCTGGTTCTCCAGATGTGTTTTGGACTGCAGGTCCCGTCCGCTTAACTTGTGAGGAAGGATCATGGGATTCCTTCATCCACCTTCTGGAGGCCCACGTTTCCCAACATCATTCCTTGCATTTCGCTCTTGATGTGTGTCGCTGGAATAGACATGTTGCTGAAGGCATCGAGGGTGCCTTCCGTGCAGATGGCGTTAAGCAGACTGGTGGACGTGAGGCCACTGGACTTGCCCCTTCCGCTGTTCTTAACGAAACAGAAGGATGTGTCCTGTTCCCATCCTGTTGTTTATGAGATATGTTGCAAGGGGGGGGGGTAGATGGCTGCCTCCTCCCTGTAACTTCCTGCAACAGAAGGAGGGATGGGTTTCCTTCCCCAAGGGCGATTCCTCTCATAGCCCTTTTTTCTCAGCTCCCTTTTAAGCTGAAGAAAGAGACTGCAGTTAGAAAGTTGATGGGCTGAAGCAGGACAATAATGTTAAATCTAACTGTGATGATCCACAGGTGCAGTATTGGCACGGGCAAAGGTGATGGGGGCTTGAGGGTTCCGCAGGGGTAGCCTAGTGTTGCCTCGTTGCTTGTGCCAGCCAGCCAGGCCTGGTTCCAGGGCCAGACAGCAGCTGCCTGGGTGTGGCTGGGCCACTCTTGTTTAGGGCCTTCAACCGCTATCATATCTGAGTGGTAAGAAAAACGCAAGCTCATCAGAACCGTAAAGGAGTGACACTTTTGGCCAGTCTCCTTTGGCTTCAGGGCTGTGAGTTGCGCAGAGGATCAGGGCATCATAATTTTTAAAAGCTTACTTACTTCCCTGTTCTGTATGGCAGGGCGAATGCAGGAAGAGTCCTAACTAGGGAACACCACTTGGTCTGCCTGCTGGTGAATGCTGCATAATCAAGTAATTTAAATGCAGAACATCTGAAGAGGGAGGGGGCAGGGCCTCAGTTGTGTCTGGGGGAGAGGGAGGAACCCCTCCAATCACAATAGCTGTTGTATGTGCTGATAAAGAGGCAGTAATGGAAATAAATGTCCTTTGTTGAAATAAGTGTTGGCTTTTAACTGTGTTCTACACATGCGTGCACACACACACAGGTTTGCAGAGCTCCCTTTATATCAGAGATTTAGACACTGAAGCAGTGGAATAAAGAAATAAGATGGCTTTTCCAGAAAGTGGGAAAGCCAGTTTATTCACCTTGCATTTGATGGGCATCAAGTATTCTTTTCTTTTCAATGTATGAGACTGGTATAAACTGAGGTTGAAATAAAACCCCAAGTAGGAAAGGTTTTGTAGTACTCGGACGTGTGATCAGTTCAGTACTCATTTGTCATAAGAGAAATGGTGATTCCATGCCTTATTCTCATGAACAGAGCATACTTTTATTTTTAAAATGATGTGCATTTCCCCCCACAAGGCATTAAGGTACATTGTGGACATAATTGTTATGAAATCTGTTGCAGTAAGTTTTGCTCCAGAGCTGGCTTCTTAAATCACACTGACAAAGTCATCTATTAATTATCTTCATAGTTCTGGTTCTGGATCCTATAGCACTGTGGTCTTTCCAGTATGATGCTCCAGACAGCAGCACTCACACATTAAAGCTTCCAATTCCCTCATCTCTGCCCATTTCCTATTTTCAGGGCTTTTGGTTTAAGTGGCCTCAGTTGAGCAGATATACTTACCTGCTTGGTGTTATACACTGTAACAATCTTTTGGCTGAATCAGTGCTTTTCAATGCCTCCTTTCATTTTGTTCCATTTGTTTAATTATTTGTACTCAGCCTTTATCTCCAAGGCAAGAGGACTCAGAGCAGCTACATTAAGACAAACAATATTAAAAGCTAAAAGTACAGTAAGTGATGGCAATGTTAAAAGGCAGTTAAACTGGCATATTTAAGATAGCTTAAACGAGTTTGAAAACTTTGAAAAAGAAAAGATATCCAGCACTTTTTTTTTGAAACCCACATTGGCAGCTAGAGAGCTGCTCACTTTGAACAAATCCATAGATGGATGCTGTTCTACCTGTCATTTTCTGAAACACTCCTAAATGATGCAGCGGGCCACTCTTGCAAGGAGAGCAAGATACTTACTGAAACTTGAGCTATGTACCGCTCACCAAGGTGTTCTGTGCCGCCAGATTTATTGTTGATTTGGGGCCCCTGCTGCCGGGTTTCAAGAAAAGAGGAAAAGAGGAAAATCAAACCTAGCAGGGATTTGGTCAGTAAAAGACACCAGGGTCTTTCATTCAGAAGAACTGAGTAAGGATTATCAATATCAGGACTCAGGAGAAGGTCAACAGTTCAAAAACCAGAAACAACTTCACAGCCCGTAACAGCAGTAGCAGTAGCACTGCAACGATTGTCAGATTTGCTGCCCTCCTTGGTTTCTTTCCTGCTTCACAAACTTGAATCCTTTTTTAATTATTTAATATTCATAAAAATATGTCTATGGAAAGTCTATTCTATATATACACTTACTATGCTCCCCCTTACCGGGACCAGTGGAGATAATTGATTCCTTTTATGGTGTCCTATATAAACATCATTCTTATGCGAACATTTCTTTACCCACTGTTCAACACCTCTCCGATGCTGCCTGAACAACTTCCAGGAGCTGCAGCTCATTACAAGGATGATCCAGCCCCAGAGATTCCCTGACCTATCCTCCAGAGCTACAGAAAGCAACAGCAGTTCAGTTATCTGAAGATGGGTATCCTATCACATCTCAGTTTTCTCTACGCCAGGTGAAAAATACCCAATTCCCTCAACTTTTCATCATAGGACTTGGTTTTCAGGCATTCGATCAACTTGGCCACTCTTCTTTGGAAGTATTCCAAGAGGTTTACACAAAAACTTAAATTTGGCCATCTACGAAAATGATAACATTTATTAATAAAACTGTCCTCTATGTTTCATTCTCTGCACATCAAATTCAGTCTTTATTTTGGCTTATTCAGGGGAACAGCTTACAAATGTGAATGTGCCTTAAGGTATGTCTGTGGTACACAGTTGTATCAACTAGACAAGTGATGGCGAACCTTTTAGAGACCAAGTGCCCAAACTGCGAATCAAAACCCACTAACTTTTCACAAAGTGCCAATACAGCAATTTAACCTGAAGACAGGTGGCTGTGAAGGGGCGATGTCGGGTGCCCACAGAAAGGGCTCTGGGTGCCACCTTTGGCACCCATGCCATAGGTTCACCAACACTGACTGGATCATCTTCATCATGTGTACCCAGAAAGTCAAGACTGAACTCAGTAGGATTTCCCCCCCGGGCAACTATGAACAGGATTGCAGGTTTATAACCAGTTCCAGATAGGTTACTGGGCTAGATTGTTGCAGCAGAAGCAAGAGTTCCGTAATACCACAATAAATGCATGGATTTTCTTCCATGCATTTGATTGTCTCTTAAGATACTGCAAGGTTTCTCCAACATCAGCTTTGAAGTGTGCATGTTCCATTGGGGATTTCCTTAAATCAGAAAATCTGACTGTGACACACTACTCTGGATAAGATAATGTTCAAACTGTTTACCCCAAAGAGGATTAATTCATCGCTTTCACGTTTGTTGGCCGGATCCAGAAGTATTTTTCTGTGCTATGAAATCATCATCATAGGTAAATAGCTGAATCATTGTCCATGATGCCGCATTTCTGAAGTCACCATTTTTTTCTGATACTGCATTTCTGAGGTAACCATTTTTTTCTACCCTCTATCACTCTAGAGGATAGAATGAATTTGAAGGACCCAGCAAACCCCAAACAAGGAAATTGCTTTAGGAGCAGGTTGCGACATTATAATCTCATCGTCTAAAGCATACCACTGATGTCAGCAGCTCTAGAGGATAGAATGAAATTGCAGTCTTGCCAGCAAACCCGCACTAGGATCTGTAAGATACGGAAAAACCAGACTGAACCGGGACTATAAAATACTCTGATCCAGAAGCAAACATTCATTTTTCATCCCTGCTGGATGGTGAAGCAGCAAGAAACAGTGGATAACTTGGAATAGTGCCTGCCTGCAGGATTTCCAATCTTGGACTAAAGTCTTCTCTCATTTACAGTATGGTCACTGCATTCTGCCCCTTAATCTTCTCTCACATTAAAGGAATACAAGACAAAGTGCTAAACTAGATATTGAGGAGAAAAGGTACTCTTTCCAGTTAAACTGCTTTTCTTTCTACAATGGCATTTCTTGAGGGATACATGCCTCAGTAACAGACTTACAGATGGGGCCTGGGTTTACATTTCAGGGACAAAATATAGTAAAATGAGTACAATATACAAAAAGTGGAGTAACTCATATGCAACAACAAACAAGGCACTTGTTTCATATAAAGAAACAGCGTCTTTGAAAACATACATATATTGTCCAGTTTTATCTTAAGGGAATTTCTAGAGAAGGCTTTTGATATGTCATGGTCAGGGTTCATTTATCAAGTTCAGAGAGTTATTCAGAGAGTTATTCAGACTTATATATTCTAATACTTTTTGATTGGTAGGGCAAGGCATTCTGCTATGGAAGCATCATAACTGTATGAACCTCTTCATGGTTACTCCAGACTTGTTTAATAGGGGTTGCTTCCTATTAAGCATGCACAGGATTTCAACCTTGGGTTAAAATTGTCTTCATGAAAACCCTTACCCAAGCAAAATTCCACTGAAGCCATCACTCTTTATACAGAAGAAAGCATGCATAGGATTATACTGCAAACCATGCCAGTTCCACAGATTGTCTTCCAATCATGGGTCCCAACTTGAGGGGTGGGGGCTCAGATGGTTCCCATAGAGCAGTGGTGGTGAACCTTTGGCACTCCAGATGCTTTGGACCACAACCCCCACAGTCCTTTGTCATTGTCAATACAGACTCGGCATTCTGGGTGTTGTGGTCCAAAACATCTGGAGTGCTGAAGGTTCACCACCATTGCATGGAAGAGGCAAATTGGGCTGCTTCTGATTCTTGTGATGTGGTGCACCTTTCCCATCGGCTAGCATATCTTGTCCCGGCTGCTGGGATCTTCTTGCTGGCCTAGCCAGTGAAGTTGCTGATGAGTGTAGCTGGCTGTATCTGTCGGGACAAGCCTGGGAGGGGGGTGGAGTTTGTCTCTCTGGCCAACTTGAGACTACACAGAACCATTCCTTGGTGCCTCTTTTCTTTCTAAAGATTTCTAAAGATTTTCCTGACTCACTCAACTTATGTATAGATCTGTAGATTGCTCAGGGCTCACATAGGCGGCACTGGGGAGGAATTCTGCCTTTGGGCTTTGGTTGGCATATGGGGTTTTTGCAACTCCTTCAAGTCTGTTGCACTTTCCTTTTTCTCCCACAACTTGATGATAAAGCACTGAAGGTCTTGTGCTAGACCCAGCTTTTTTTGGGGGGGGGAGGGGGAGGAGAAAATGTTGAGTGTGTGCCAAGTTTCCCATTTGAGGGGAATCGTCTGACAGTTTTTGAGGAGGATTGAGACATTCAGAATATGCCCAGTTTCAGGTGCTAGGCCTGCTTCTGGAACAAGTGACCTCAGACAAAGCATTTTTAAATAGACAAAGCAATGAAGGAAATATTACAAAACTGATTTGAGTGTACCATTAATATGTTAAGCAAAGTGGAAATATAAGCAAGACTCTATTAAGTCAATGCAAGAATGATACTGAAGACTCCTAGCATACCCTTCTATCCACCTGAAGAGCAAAAGCGGTGAAGTCAACAACGTACACAAGCTGCAAGCCTCCAGTCTTGTATCCCCTTCCTTCCTGTGTCAATTCTAGGCCACAAATGTTGTATCTGTCCATGTGGTTAGCATGAATTCTGAGGTGGTGAACTACAAGGAGGTGCAGAGATGATTTGGGGGTGCTTACTGTTCCTTCTCCTCATGTGTTTCATTTTCAGGCTGGGAGGAGGAGGCCAATCCTTTATGGACATAGCAATGTTTAACTCGCCTGGTATTTTGGTATCAGTTTAGAGACGATTTGGCAATTTTTGGATGGGAACAGCTCTGCCATAAGCACACATGTTTCAAGACACTGCTAGTCTGACATTATAGGGCACAAGGTAGATGGAGTCCAAACCTCCCCACCAAACTGCAAGTAGTTTTGACAAAGGTTTGTGGTGGTGGAGGGCTGTATAATTGGGGAAAGGGCTATAGATTCCTCCCCCACTTGTGGGCTGGATTACGTGAGTTTCCTTTTTGGCCTGTTTGAATTTAGTATACTTTTGATGGATTTTCCCAGCAAACATGCATGATTATTTCAGGAGTCTTAACCCACTCTTATATAGCCTATGCTCCTGTTCTGAGAGCTGTCCCCAAATGGCAGAGGGAGCACTTGCAGAAATTTATACTGTTGAAGAATTTTGAATTTATGGTTAAAATTCCTTTTTGCTATGGAGTACAAGTACAGTGGTACCTTGAGTTATGAATGTGCCTAGCTGCAAAAAAAAAAAAGAAAGAAAGAAAGAAAGGAAAAAGAAAAAGAAAAAGAAAAAGAAAAAAAGAAAAAATCAAGATACGAAGGGAAATCCATCCGGGGCGCAATACACCCTGGGAATGGAAATGTTCTGTGAAAATGATATGAAAAAATTCCAGTGGGATGCCCCAGGATATGAAAAATTTACAGAAGGCTTCAATTCCCAGGGTGCATTGCACCTCATTCGATTTTGAGTTACGAAAATTTCAATATATGATGCATCACAAGAAACAGATTAACTTCGTTAACTCAAGACACCACCATACAGAGGTCCAACAGATAGAATAGCCAAAGGTTCCCCAGATAGTCCAGTTCTTTGTCATTAACTAGCACCTGGAAGTCTCATTGTCTCATTTGTAGGAATAAGAATAAAATGTTTCATTGCTTATAGTTGTGGACAGAGAGGGAATGGAGCATTCACCAGAGAGGCAGGTCTGTCTTTGAATCCAGAGGCAGGAAGGAATGATTGGTCAGTGCCAGGCAGAATGACAATTATGGCAGCCCAGAAAGATCACTCTCAGTCCAGCAAACTATGGGCAGAATGTGAGGTTGCTAATAAAATTCCTACATGTACCCATGTAGACCCAAGTGTACTATAATCTTATAAACCTTGTTCTGTTGTTCCATGCCTGTATGCATTGCCCTTGGCTGTGCTGAGGCACCTCAGCTGTATCCAGTAACGTTGTGGCCATTTTCACACCAACAATGTGTTGGTCTGTTTCCCTTCAACCTTCCTACTCAAATGGACCCAGCCTTACTGCTCTGATTGCACCTAATGCATGACCTGCTACTTCACAAATGAACAACATGAAGGCTGCTGCATATCTAAGTATAAATAATGGTATTTTGTTAGAACCCAAGTTTTGCTTTGCAGCAGTTGTACATTGGTGCCTCTAAAATATTCTCACCTAACAGGAAGTTTTCAAAGAACTTCACATGAACTCGGAGTTTGGTATCTTTATCATTCAGATGACTGAGGATGATGAAGCTCAAACACAAAGAAAAGGGAGAAAGTGCTTCCATGGAAGCCTCCTTCTTGAATGTAACTACCCCTTGTGGCACTACAAGCCTTAAATATTATCCCCCACTGTTTTGATTATAGGATGTATGCTCGGTTGTGGTGGCCATGGAAACGGAAGAGGAAGGTGCTATATTAACTAGATTGAGCTAAAGTGAAGCCCAAATAACCTCCTTCCTCCTCAAGAGGTGTTAAAATAGTAATGGCCAACATGAAGTACATTTTTGTATTTTCTTGCGGTTTGCAAATGCATAAAAATGGACCCAATCAAGGCATCAGTCTCTGCAGTATTCACAGGCTGGTGCATTCAAAATCATTTGTGCCTTTGCAATATCAAGAGAAGAAATCCACATCACTGAGCCATTTCATTCACTACATCAGGCATGTCCAAACTTCGGCCCTCCAGATGTTTTGGACCACAACTCCCACAGTCCTTTGCCATTGGAAATACAGGCTTGGAGTTCTGGGAGTTGTGGTCCAAAACATCTGGAGGGCCAAAGTTTGGACATGCCTGCACTACATGGATGGTCTTTTCTAGGCTTGTTTCTACTCCTATATCAGGAGCATACCATGCAGGGAGAGGATTGTCCCTTCCTCTCAGTTTCTTCCACACCTGTCATTTCCTTACATTTCTATTGTAGGAAATTGCATCTTTTCAGGAAAAATAGAAGTCCTGTGGGCAAAAAAAAAAAAAAAAAGGGACAAGAGTAAGTAGATCAAAAGGCCCTCCTAGCAGTCACAATCTGAGTGTTTCTGCCATCCACCCTGTGCAATCCTGGGATCTGTAATTCAGACAGATACTTTGCTAAAGTTGAGTGGAGTATATGTGATGTTGGCTTGGATCCAGCTATACATACTCAGACACATCTCAGTGATCCCCCTTTTGTAACTGGGTGGCAATGGGAGGGCCTTGCTTCCTGCTTTCCCTACTGATTCTGACACATACATGATTTATATGAATTAAGTAGGGAATTAGATTTAGGAGCCAGGAGCCAGGTGGTCGTAGGGTGGTATATGGGTCTGGATATATATCAGGGCATCCCTAGAATGCCAGACTTCATTTCTAGGAATGAGGCCACACATAGGATTGGAGGGTGGGTGTAGCTTCTGCTTCCTATCCTAGAAGACTCAAGGAACATCCAGGGTGGGGAAAGATTTTTGACTACAACTCCCAAAATCCTACTGTAGGCATGGACACTAGCTATACTGGTTGTGGCACACTGGGAATGATAGTTTGAAGATCACATCGTCCCTGTTTCCTGTGGAAGAACTTGTATCTCTGCTGGCATCTGTCTCATACTTTGTGAGTCTTTGACATTTGCTGTTTGACATCCAGTAGTCAGTTGCAGTACCCGTGGCATCACTGGGAAGTTGGTAAGTCAACTCCTCACAGGACCTATCTCTGGTTGTGACATTACTGGACTTCAGCCTCTGTCTGTCTTGTCATGCAAATCAAACTGAATTTGATTCATCTCACTTATTTCTTGGAATGGGTAGTTTAATTCTTAAATTAACACACCTGCCATTAATATAAAGGAATGATTGATGTTTTGTTTCTGTTTATTGGAAACTCTGAGCCTTTTCACATGACCCCTAAGATCCGCTGGCCACTTAAATTCGGACCAGAGATCTTGGGGGTTCGTTGTTCTTCCTGTGTTCCCACCCCTCCGCACTTCCTTGCTCCTGTCTGCGTGAGGGGAGGGAGAAAAAAAGGGAGAAAAGAATGCAGGCTCACCTCCGTCTGCCGGTCGAAGCCGCCCCGAGCCCCGTCGTCGTCCTGATTTCTGTTTCTTAAAGGGGCGGGGGGCAAAAAAACAACTAACAGAAGCGAGGAGAGCCCAGCACTCACTAGGTTACATCCGCATCAGGGATTTTCACCCCCAGAGAGCAGGTACCTGAAAGGTGTGCTGGGACGCGCTTAGGTGGGCGTGGTCACACTTAATTTTCTGTAAACTCCGGAGCTGGTGGGGAAACAATTTTAAGCTCCGGAGCTGGGAGCCATTTGCCGCAGAGTTTAGGGGTCGTGTGAAAAGGCCCTCTGTCACTTTGGACAACTTGGTGCCATGACTGAACATCTTTCACCTGTTTCTAGCCTCTGGAGAATATATTCACTTAACACAACTAATTTTTATTGTAGATGCAGTTTCAACATCTACCTATGCTTCTCCAGCAAGAAGCCTGGGAGACCCAGGGATAACACCACTCTCTCCATCTCATGTTGCGGTAAGAATTATAGTTTATATATTACATTGGCTAGAGTTCTGTTGGGGATTCATGCCAGTGTAACAGCAATTGCATACATTGTGGTGGTGAATTTCTGCTACTTAACAAATTGCTGCTTACACTCCTGTTTGTGTGCTAAACTGCACAACTGGCACACCATCAGGAATGTGAGTATAACTTATTACAGTGGAATAGAGCCTTGTGACATAGTAGTTAATTTGCTGTACTGCAGCTGTAACTGTGTTCACAACCTGAGGTTCAGTCCCAGGTAGATGGCTCGAGGTTCATTCAGCCTTCCAGCCTTCCAAGGTCAGTAAAATGAGTACCAAGCTTGTTGTGGGAGGGGGGCAATATGTTGCCTGCATAACTGTAAACTGCGTAGAGCAGTGGTGGCAAACCTTCAGTAATGAACAGATGTTTTGGACCACAACTCCCAAAATTCTGGGCCTAGATTGCCAATGACAAAGGACTGTGGGAGTTGTGGTCCAAAACATCTGAAGTGCCAAAGATTTGCCACCATCACCCTAGAGAATGCTTTAAGCACTATGGGGCAGTATATAAGCAATATGCTTTGCTTTGCTTTATTACTGGAAGTTCACCACCACAATTTATGCTAGCATAAACCTCCCCTAGGATTCTATCCTATATTAGCTGAGATCTTATTTCTTAGTGTACTAAGCTGCACTACAGTAGGCCCATTGAATCAGTGGGAATATGATAAGTCAACCTCTTCGTTAGTTCAGCTCATCCAAACTCTGCTTATTCAATGGGCCTACTCTGTGCAACTTACTGTACGAAGGAACAGAATTTCAGGTACTGTTTTCTTTTCCGTGATAAGGGGTTCATTCTACAGACTATTGTTAGTTGTCATGCCTATTTGTTTGCTGGGTAATCATTTTTTAGAAATTGGGGAGATTTGGGGTAATATTTTTTTAAAAGGTGTGACACAATAAAATAACAGTAACAAATTTCAGAGGGACAGGCACATTATTCTGTAGTTGCAGAACTATTCAAGCCTTGTGATACACTTAAAGAATTACACTTAAAGAATCTCTAGTCCCAACAAACAATAGCTATAGCTTGTGAATTGTTTGTGTAAAACATGCTGTTGAGCCAAGCACAAAGAATAACCAACAGTGATCCAATCCCAGCAAAGTAAAACGAACAATACAGAAGCCAGCAGTATCTTTAATAGAAGCGTATTGAAATAGGATCTCTAAACTCTTCATGATAACATAAACCACCCCTTTGCAAAAAAAAAAAAAATCCATTTACTAGAAAACATTCCATCTTCTGTTCTCTACCAGAGCTTAATGGCAGACCAACTAGCAACTCCTTTTATTTTTTTTCAAGCTACCCTAGAATCTGCTCCACTGTGTTTATTCTATGGTGTTGATCCCAACATTTTAAACAGTCCCGAAGTCATAAGATATATTTGACACATTTTCTTTCAGACCTGCTGAATACTTCTGAGCAGGGATGAGCAAAGTATGCAACCTTCCATTGGTTTCCTTATTTTTGGCATGAGGAGGGCTTAAGGAAGGCACCCCAGCCTTATCATTTCCTGGTAGATTTCTAAGCTGAATGCAGATGTCACTCATCCCAAATAAGAGAAGAAATTGGTGCAGAGAGGAATGCTGAGAAGCATGTCCCTTGGCAACATCCTGGAGCTGAGAATCAAAATGTTTGTTTCAGTTGTGCTGACCTTCAGTCCTCCAAGGCCTGACCACTGTGGCAGTGAGCTAGACTGAGAGATTATATTGCATGACTTGATAGATAATGTTCTGAGCCTGCAAAAATTCACAACGTCAGGCTGGATCTGATGCAAGAAGTATATTGACATTTTATGTGGCTCACTATTATGGGTTTGAAGCAAGAGTGAATAAATAATGGCCTACAGGCAGTATGTGCTCTGGGAGTTCATTTTGTTAACCCTCTACTGTCAGGGCCGGCGGATCCATTAAGGCGAACTAGGCAGTTGCCTAGGGCGCCAAAATGGACAGGGGGCGCCACCCCCCACCGCCACTGCTGGCTAGCCTGCTGCCCCCGAAGCCCCCTACCGCTGGCCCCCCACCCGCCGCCCCGCCGCCGCCCCACCCCCTGTGGCCCTCCCCACCCACGCCCCCCGTCGCCCCCGCTCCCGCCACCCCGCCACCCCCCGCCCACTGCCTAGGGCGCAAGAAACCCTAGCGCCGGCCCTGTCTACTGTCAAATTTAGCTCTAAGGTATCACTGCATTTGTCACCACAAAGGCTCATGCTGATTCATAAGTGCAGCATCACAGGTGCCATGGGTCTCCTTCTCCAATGCCCCACTCACCGTTCAGAGTGTGCTCTCCTCCCCCTTCCCCCCCTCCTCCCCCTCCTCCTCTTCAGTTGTTCAACCAGTCCTCAACAGGAACACGGGCTTGCCTGTTCCAGCACTTTGTCTGAGTGGATGATCAGCCAAGAAGGTGGAGCAGGGAAACCCATAGTCCTTGGGGGGGAATGGGACTGAACAATAGAAGAGGAGGAGGAGGGGATGAGTGTGTGCTGGTTGGTGAATGGGTGATCCGGTAGGGGAGGCAGGGGGAGGTTGTCACACATATGAATTGGCACAACGCTCTGAACTGCAGTTTGTGCTCATCTCTTTTCACACTACAAAGGAAAAATGGTTAGATGTGCTATAAGGAAGAGAATTCTTGATTAGTTTAAATATGTGGTTTGTGTTTGTGTGCATGTGTGATTAACTGTTCATTCATTCCTTTTTTACGAAATGTGGTTGGTCCTGTAGATCACCAAAGTTCTAAAGGTGATGAATGGGACTTTTAGCCATTTGAAATAACACAATACTTCATATCAGCTTGGAGATATGCTAAATTCTCATTACGGTTAATATGTGGGGACTACTAACATTCAGGGAATGCTGATTTCAGTCACTAAATAAAAGATTTATAAGATGACATGAAAAAGAGCTGCTAACATTTACAGTACCACTTTTTCCATGAAAACACTCAAGACTCATTCTATCTATCTTTTTTTTCAACAGAAGGATTCTGAGGCAAATGACACAGAGGAGCCATCATTTCTGGTGGTGGTTGCTATTGATTTTGGCACAACTTCCAGTGGCTACGCCTATAGTTTCACTAAGGAACCAGAATGCATTCATATCATGAGGTAAAGGTGCCTATTGCGGCTTTATGTGTGTAATCACTGAAGTGTCTGTGACAGTGGAGGTAGTAGCCTTTTAGTTATTTCTGAACAGTGCATCAGAGGAACTAAAGGCATATTCATTCTGCTAGTATGCACGGACCATGAGGAGATAGATTCTGAGGAAAAATAGGTTCTGTCTGTGGAACAGTATTTGAAAATGATTCAAGCATGGGTTGAGAAGCATGAGTGGAAAATAGCTAGCAGCTTTCAACAGTAAACAACTTAGTGCCAAACTAATGACAAGTTTAGTGCAGTTTTAGGCCTGAAGCTCTCTTATGTGCCTACATGGCTTGTGACCAGAGGAGATTTACCTCCAGGAAACATGATGACAGCCACACGCTACAGATCCCTTGCACCATTTGAGAAGGATTGGTTCATGGCCTGAGCACCCTACTCCATCCATACTCAGTGAATGTGCTACCTCTATTCCAAGTAATGAAAGATGTTTCTGATAGTGTGTAATTGTCCTTACTTAGCTATACAGTAATACCTTGGTTTACGAGCATAATTTGTACTGGAATCATACTTGTAAACCAAAACACTCATATTAAAGCAAACTTCCCATAAGAAATGGTTGAAACTCAGATGACTCATGTCGAAACGTTGGCTAGAAGTCCACGTCCACACCATGGCTTAGGTACCTGGCCACAGAATCTACTCTGTTTGGGACTAACAACTGGATTTTACTCTGTCTTTTTAATGTGACAATAAAAATGCAATTTGTAGCCCTATACACACTTGACTAGCTAACCCATGACTAGAAATGGCTTGAAAAATAAGAAAGGATATTGAAAATAAATTAAAGAAAAATAAAACAAACCCCTAACCTGCACTCACCTTTGAAAACGTTCCTGGCTGATGCAAGGGAGACTTCCCTGCCTCTCCTCCCTTGGCTTTGGAGGCTTGCCTGAGACAGAACACTCCAGATAATCACCCACAATCCAGCAGAAGACAGAGAGAGCCACCATTGGCTCACTTGTGATCATGTGACCTGCTCCAGTTACTTGTATTGTAGGACATTGCTTGTTCATCAAGGCAAAATTTAGAAGAAATGTTTGCTTGTCTTGCAAAATGCTCTTAAACCAAGTTACTCTTAAACCAAGGTATTACTGTATTGAATTTAGCGTGATTTGTTTTGGCCATTATAAAGTAAACAGTATTTATTCCTACATTTGAGTGCTGTGATATATATCTCTGAGGAAATCCTGTTGTGGAAGGGAAAACAGGTTTTTCATAAGGAATGTATATTCCCCTCAATATCTAACTTGATCCTGAGATTCTTGCACAGATGTTAAGCTGTTAGCTTGATCTATGCTACTCCATAGCCTCTAGTTGTGGGCAGCCATGGCAAAGCTCTGTTCCCCAAAACAGCTCCAATGCCAGTCTTATGATCCAGCTGGGCGCATGTGCAAAACAGGCATTCTGTGTGGTGTTATGAAACCTATACAAGGCTGACTGTCAAAGGGGACCATCTGGATTTGGTGTGGTTTTTTAATCAGAACACATCACTTGAAGGAAAACCAAGGTTTGCTGAAACGGATTTGCTTGGCCACCACAACTTGCATTCCTACAGACTGGAAGGCCATAGTTACATTTTAAAAATAATTACTGAAATTATTGCTGAGTTAATTATAGTGGTGATGACACAATATAGCTATTCCCATACCTTTTCTATGTATAGAATGAAAAAACACAGGAGGGAAGTGGCCTTCGACTCTGGACGAAAGGAGTGTAAGAAGTACCTAGATGTGTATTGCTTATTTACACAACTTACTTGCCTCAGCAGCACCAATGAGATAATTTTTAAATTTTTAATGAACTAGTACTTCTGTCCTGCCCCAGCACTCACAAGGCTCTCTGGGATGCTCAGAATTGATGTTCCACAACATTTGGAAGTGCTGAAGTGACCGGTTTCTTTAGAAAAAGATTCAGATGGGGATCAGGCTATTGGTTTGTTTGTTTTTTCCTTTTGTGTCATTTTCATGTGTACTCACACAGATTTCCGCATCAGTTTACAATTAAATAATAATTTTAAAATACAAATGAAATATAAACCTTTAAATAAGCATTTCTGAACATATTTTCTCTCAAAGTATGGGTTGCCAAAATATTTTGAAACTTTTAAAAACTACAACTACATTGGAACATGGCAGTAGAAGCAATTAAATATTAAACCAGTGGGCAACTAAATTCTCGTTCAAGCTTTAGTCTAGGCACCAGAGATTGGGTCAGTTTCCATCTGAATTCACCAAGATCAACTCTTTTGGCTTCCCTGCTTCCAGATGCTGTTTAATCACAAACAATTGCATATTCGGAAAGTAGATAAAATGAATTCTGACAGATCTAGTTAATGGATGCCATAATTACTTTTCTTTTAGTTTTATAACTAAACAGTTTGTGAAGAGTGTCTTGTAGTATTTTCAAACTCTCACATTTTTGTTAAATGTGAGGCCTCCAGTTTAAACACAAATGTTTGACCATTACAGGCACTAACTTATGGCTAGTCCAAACTCTAGTAGACCCACTGACTCCATTGGATTTTAGTAACTGTACACTTGCCATTCAGCAATTGATTCAATAGATCTACTATTCTGTGGGAAGAGTACATAAATTTCAAGCTGTATGACAACTGGCAATGTCAAGGACTTACAAAGAGTATTTTCATAATTAATATAGGGTGAAGACTCAAAACATATTTATAAGAGCATGAAACAGCATTTTTATCTGTGCTGCTTCTCAGAATCCTTGCAGTACCAAAGCCCACTGCCATTATGGCCTCGTTAAATGCAGACTCCTTTTCTCTCCTGGGTTGTATTGATCCTTTTCCATTATTTGCCTTTCTGACAGTCATTTCCCCACCCTTATAGTTAAAACAGCAAATCAATGAAGTAGGTTCAGCAGAAAGACAATTGAGTATTAAGCTCATTGTGCCTACAGAGGGCAGGCAAATGAGAAATTGTGAGGCCAACTAAAATTATGGAATCATCGAGCCAGAGGGAGCTTCAAGGGTCAGTAATCCAGTCCTGATGGATCAGCCTGATTTGTTAGACCTAAATAAATCCTGACAGATGCATGTTCAGTCTCAGAAAATGAATCACAAAGGAAGATTCCATCATTTCCCTGGACATCTTGTTTTGTTGCAGTAGGAGATGGGAGCACACAGAAGACATTTGCCCAATGTTTTTGTCTATAACTAAAAAGATTATACTCCTCCCAGCTTCACTGGCTGCACCTAATCATGCAGTGGATTGTGGGGGAGGGGGTTATATAATTTTCCACAGCTGAGGCTCATCTTCCATCACATATCTTGATCTTTTCTCAAGGAATAATAAGGGGGGATCTGTGTAACAGGAGCCACAGAGAATAAAAATCTCTCTTCTAAATTGGGGAGGAATAGCCATTAACTCCTTAGGTAAGACATCATCCAGTGGTTTCTACCTTAGTCTGTACTAAGACCTATAGAAACCATTGCATGATATCTGATTGAGCTTGTCACGTTGTAGACGAAATGCAGCAAAGGATGGAGACAGAGGTAAGGAGAGCATTATAGTGAAATACAGTGGTACCTTGTATAAAGGAATTAATTCATTCCAAATGAAATTATGTTAAGCAATTTTTCCTTTATACAAATTTCCCATAGGAATGCATTGAAAACGGAGTAATCTCCAATGGCGACCATTTTTATGTTGTACGGATTTGCCCCATAGACAAATTTCCCCTATATCCGGAATTTTTATATTGTACAGACTTTATGTTATACAAACCATTTGTTATACGAGGGTCCACTGTATAGCTGTTTTCTTCATGTGTGATTTTTTTAAAAAAGTGATCCAACAAGTGAATCTTAATAACTGATGTTCTGCTTCTGCTTACATACTACCCCATACCACTTCAAGTAGTCTCAGGGTAGTTTACAGTTTAATTACAGTATGCAGGCTACACATCCCCCACCACCACCAGCAAGCTGGGTACTCATTTTCCCGACCTTGGACAGATGGTTTGAGTCAACCCTGAGCCTGCTACCTGGGATTGAACCCCCAGTCATGAGCACAGTTTTACCTGCAGTACAGGCATTTAACCATTGCACCACAAGGCTTCTTCCAGGTATAAGGGTAGAAAAGGAACCCATGAAGTGGGCAAAAGGTTAGAGGGTTATAATTCAATGTGAAACCACAGAAGCCACAATTCAGACAAAATATGACCTCTGTTTCAGAGGAAGACTTAAATACTTATCTTTCTCTCTTTGAAACTTATCTTTCTCTCTTTAAAATAAGCATAACAAGGAGGTTTGCAGAAATAGACTTGAGATAAGCCACAGTGCAAAAAAGCACACTACTTTCTAGTCAAGGATGGCATTTGTAGCAAAGAATTACAGAGAGGCTATGTTTAAAGCAGAGTTATATCCTAGGAATACATACTGTCCTTGATTTTCCCGAGCCTACTTATAACTGCAATAAGAATCAGTCTTCTACTCCAGCTGCTGTTGAGGCTTGACATTTTATTATTACTGTACCGGCAAGGTGCTCTTTAAAGATAAGGAGGAAGAGGCAATGCTGTGTTGCTAAACGGGTAGCAGGAATGGGAAAAAGGAGATGCTCAATTGCGGATGGCACAAGAAAAAGAAAGAGAACATATGGGAGACTAGGTGGATGAAGAGAGAACACTGTTCTGCTGTAATTAAAGCCAAAATCTTTGCTGACATTGATGGGCAACATAACACTATATTGCAATCCTAACTCAGAATTGGGCGGGGATGTGGTGTGTTAATAAGAAGCAAAAGCCTCCTGCCACCACAAGTCTCATCAATGGGAAGAAATCTCCCTTATCTCTGAGATCTGAGGGCAGAAGAAATTGCTCTTCCCAATAAGGTCTGCCAGCAGAAAAAGCCAAAATAAGTTGTTGAGGAAGGTGGCACCAACCCTCTATTTTTTTTTCTTTTTTCTTTTGACAAGGCCACAATCATAACCTTGGAACCAGAGTTGGCCAGACAGTAATTTCCAACATTTGGGGTTTGAATTCACAGCACAGCTTCAGCTATCATTCATTTATTTTAGTTAGGGTTGTGGCACTAATCGGCAATAGAACGATACTTTTTATCACTGGGCTCAATATTATTTTAAGAAGGATCACTTAAACAAAAAGCAACACTTGTATAAAATGTCTCACAGCATCTAAATGTGGACATTCTCCAGTTTCCTCTTGATAAGCCCACATGTATTTATTTTCCAGGACTGATCCTAGGGTTATCTTTGCATGCATCCCGCAAATACCTGTTTAGCCACTTCGAGAAGAGAATGATGGATCACCCAAGGAGGCCTTTTGTTTGATCCACTTTGGCACTGCTGATGGTCTTTGCAGTATCTTGTGCTCATTAAAAAGCAGGGTGAACTAAAGGCCAATTTGCACAGAACCTAGCTTTGAATTACTTTTCCCTTAATGGTGATAAGACACACCCATATCTGTGAAATATTTGCCTTATTTATTTATATATATTTTGATTTTTATATAACACAACAGCGAAGAGCCTAAGTCTCCTTTACTTGAAATTCTTTGTCTAAAGCTTTCTTCCCTTCAAAAACTGTGTGGGTGACATACCTACTCTAAAATTGTGCGTATTAATAAATATTTGTATATATTTTTGCATTTTGCCTGTTTTCTTATTTGTTTCCCAGTTACAACATGGAAATAATTACAGTATATGTAGAAAGGCAAATGGAATTAAGCTTATGTCAGCCTTAAGTCCTATTCAACTCTCACCCTCATTTTTTCCTAAGATTTCATGGATGATTACTGTATTTGGATACTTTCAATGTCATCTTTCCCTTCTGAAGATCTGGAAACCTTTTTTTAAAAGAAAGTTGATATTTTCAGCAGTTGTGCCATTTTTCAGTGTCCACCATTATACAAACAATTTTTCTTTTTCTTTCTTTCTTTCTTTCTTTCTTTCTTTCTTTCTTTCTTTCTTTCTTTCTTTCTTTCTTTCTTTCTTTCTTTCTTTCTTTCTTTCTTTCTTGTAGCTTCAATAGTTTGGAGCATCCAAAGGACACTAGAAATGTAGAAGAATTATACATGTAGATACAAAATGCAGCTTGGCAGATCTTCACCAGAATATTGATGAACTACTGTATTGCTGTAGCTCAAACTAGTCATCCCAGGAAGACGACTTTCTACTTTGAAGGGAATAGATGGCTATGACAAGTACTCAACTCCTAAGTGCATTTTCTGTTAACATAAAAGACCATGGATGAATCAAAATTGCAGTCATTAAAGATTCCTGATCAAAACAATACTGTTCTTGTCGTGAATGTGCACTTCATGTGTAGAATTAACAAGCAGTAGGTTGGGATGAGTCTCTGAACAATGCTATGTACAACTCATGACACCTTTGCTACCATTATTCCATATATACAATGAAATCAAACTCAGACTTGTTGACACTGACCATACAAAGATTTATAAAAATTCCCAGTCTGTTACCTGTCCACAGCACCACACTGGCTAGGTATCCTTTTTGTAAGGAAAAAGTATGCTGAATGTTTCACTGATCTTCTATGTCTTCCTTTATATTTTAGGCGATGGGAAGGAGGAGATCCTGGTGTGTCCAATCAGAAAACCCCAACAACAATCCTCTTGACTCCAGAAAGAAAATTCCACAGTTTTGGCTATGCAGCCAGAGATTTCTATCATGACCTAGATCCTAATGAAGCAAAACACTGGTTGTATTTTGAGAAATTTAAGATGAAGCTTCATACAACAAACGTAAGTAATGAATATATTTATTTTATACTTCTTCTCAAATTATGGAGGTTTTTTTAGATGTGTCTAGACCAGGGGTCCTCAACCTAAGGCCCTGGGGCCAGATGCGGCCCCCCAAGGTCCTGAATCCGGCCCCTGGGACCAATTGCAACCCCCCCACCTACCCCCTTTGTGAGCAAGCCAGCCTCCGCAGCTGCTTTTGGACTGTAATCCGGCCCCCAGTGGTGTCTGGGTGGTGGTGGACCGGCCCGCTGTTTGAAAACTTTGAGGACCCCTGGTCTAGACACTTAATATCTAGGGCAGATATCCTTTTCTCCAAAGATTGTATCGCCTTTTATGATTGATTCCATTCTTGACATTCTAAATTTCATTTTCTTTCACTTCATAACCATCAGTACTTGTCATGCTTGGAGTGGAATTTTCCTTAGTGTAGATGGATTTTAGGAGATCCAAAGATAAGCATAGATTAGAATATCTATGTTTACCAGGAAACATTTTCAAGCATGAAGGAGACACAGTAGTTCAATATAGGCATTCTCCTGAACATTTTTAGGCTGCTAAGGGTGGAAGTATATGTGTAAGTCCTGCCCCCCCCCCCC
>JAHTLZ010000379.1:5194778-5232493 GCA_023846285.1 Phrynocephalus versicolor
GAGATTGGCTTTCAGAAGAAATAATTTAAAGGAGTTGGGAATTTTCTTTTCTGAGAGTCATATTATTTACTCAATTGCAAAAATAGGTTACAGGCAATACCTTCATAGGCCACTATTAAAAATAAAAAAGGAACATTGCAAGCTTTCGAGTGCAGTCAATCAACCTTCTTCACTCAAAAGCTTGCAATGTTCCTTTTTTATTTTTAATAGTGGCCAATGAAGGTATCGCCTGTAACCTATTTTTGCAATTGTGTTTTTTGACGGCCACACGGCTCAACTCCTTTTTACCTCGATTGGAATTATTTACTCAGGAATTCTAATGCATAAGTGATCATCCTGACATGTTTGTTCATTCAAAAATATGATCTTTGGTTTTACTATACAGAAGCATTTGGTAGAGATAGAGGTAAATCTTTCAGAGCATGGTAACTGTTTTCTTTCTTTCCTCGGTCTTAACCAGTGTTATACTAGAATGGAAAGGCAAAGCTATATAGGCTCTGGTTTTATAATGACATACCCTCTAGTTGTGAGGGTTTGGCATGGCTGTTTTCTCTTTTAGTCAAACAATTTATTCTTGGAAGTAGCTGATTGCCACTAAATGTTTTGATTGTTTAATCGTTTAATGTATTAATTGCTTTGACTGTTCATTTTAATTGTACGCCACCCACAGACCTTTGGGTAGTGGGCAGCATATAAGTTGTATAAATAAATAAATAAATAAATAAATAAATAAATAAATAAATAAATAAATAAATAAACATCAAAGATATAAACACGGAAGCAGTAAAACAGGGAAGTGAAAAATATTTAAAACCATTTAGTGGTGAAGTGGTTAGAATACTGGATTAGGACTAAAGAATAGAGATGGGCACGAAACGGAAAAAAGGTGTTCCGTTTCCCTTCCGTTTCATGGCCCATCTCCCTTTGTTTTTGTTTGTCAATCACCGGAGCGGAGGTGGCGAGAGGGGGCTGCGATCCGGCCTCTGCATGCGGAGGCGGAATCCAGTGATCCCTTGGGAGAAAGCCACGGCTTCTGCTCTGCTTGTGGAGACAAAACCGTGGCCCTCTCCCAACTGCCCTCCAGCGTGGGGAATGACAGCTGAGTCGGCTGTCATCCCCTCGCTGCGGAGATTGGAGATTGAGATAGCAAGCGGAGGCGAGAACAGGGCTCTCACAGTCCTTCCCCTCACCAGCGGGGAAGAACAAATGGAACCGAACCGAACTAATTTGTTCTGGTTCTGTTCTGTTCGTTCCTAAATTACTCTGGGCTTCGTTATTCATTCTGTTACGTAACAGAACGAATAACGGATAACGGAACAATTTTTTTTTCATTTTGTGCCCATCTTTACTAAAGAAACCTGAGCTTACTCCACCACTCAGCCACTAAATTCATTGGATGACCTTGGAATGGCCACACTTTCTCCATCCCCAACACATGTCATGGGCTTGTTGTTAGGATAAAAGTGGAGAAGGAATGAGCTATGTATGCTGCATTGAAGGAAAGTGAGATATAAATGCAGGGAACAACCAAAAATGTCTAATACAGGCACTCCTCACTTAACAGCAGAGCTCCATTCCTACAACTATGCCATTAAGTGAATTGGTTGTTAAGTGAGGAGCATAAGACAGATATCTTTTGGTGTACAGAGGCTTTCCTCCTTGCAGGCAGGCCAGAGCAGGGAGGGTCTCAGGGAGGCCAAGGGAAAAGCAGAACAAAAAGGAGGGGGAAATAGAGATGGATGGTCCACCCTGCTTGATTTATTCTCCTCATAAGCAGCAGAGGAGGAGGAGGAGGGCAGCAGCGGGGTGGGGGTGGGGGCTGTAGTCCTGCTTCCTCCCCTCTGAGCTGTTAACAAGGCAGGTGCAGACAAACAGAAGCAGGCTGGATGCTTTAGCCCAGGCCCTGTGGGCTGGAACAGCAGGTTCTTCCTGAGGTAGCAATCAGGTGGCAGCAGCTTTGGGTGCTACTGCTGGTTGCAAACCTGAGTGGTCATTAAACAGGGTAGGTTGTTAAATGAGGGGTGGCTGTATGTATAAGGCCCCATGTTTGCCATCTATGAAATACTGTATAATGAACCATGAATTTCCTGGTCAAAAGAAATACTGGACAAAATGGGGGATGCTTCATGTTGCCTTTTACCAGTGGGGTAAATCTCAAACCATTCTCTCAACTTTACACTGATGTTTCTTTCCACAATCACCACTTCCTTTCATTAATTTGATAATTATTTTTCCCCTCCAGAATCTTACTCTGGAAACAGACTTGACAGCTGCAAATGGCAAGAAAGTCAAGGCACTTGAAATATTTGCTTATGCTCTGCAGTACTTTAAGGAACAAGCACTGAAGGTGAAGAAGCTTCCTCTGTCTCAAACTCTGTGTATTTACAACTGTGACAAACACTGGTCCAACAAATATAACTTTAGCCCGCAGCAGTCTTTTTGATGTAAACAGAACAGAACAGCTGTAGAAAATGCAGAGGCACCGATGGCAATGAAGTGCCCTAGATACTTATAAGCAACCTCCTTCCTGGCCAGAATCCTATGGTACATCTTCCAGGAGTGATATCCAGGCTCTGTATGGATCAGTAAAAGCTGATTTTGACATTGTTAGCTAAATGGAGAGGCCCCCATCTTGTTTCCAGGCTCCTGGTTCTAAATACAAGTTGTTTTCATGAGGGAGGTGATGAAGAAGCTTGTGAGCAGGCCTTGTTCATTTTTATAAGCAAGGGCAGCTACTGCTTCTCAAGTGTGGGTGCATTTAGAGAGTGGCTGCCAAACCATACACTAAACCAGTGGTGGCAAACCTTTGGCACTCCAGATGTTTTGGACCACAACTCCCACAGTCCTGTGTCATTGGCAATATAGGCTTGGAATTCTGGGAGTTGTGGTCCAAAACTTCTGGAGTGCAGAAGGTTCACCACCACCACACTACTATCCTTTGGCTTTCACCAAGATAACAGTGCTGGGTATGATGCACAAATTGCCCTTATTTCTTTAAATTGGACTGTTGCCAGTGTTGAAATAGCATTCAATTTCCAGTATAGTCAGTTTCTGTATAAGAAATGGGAAGGAGGGTTAGCACGTTGTCCCCTGCCTTAGGCAACAAGGTATCTTAGATATCTAATGTTCTTCAAGCCCCCTTTCATTGGCAATCAGGCCCTATTATAGGTCAAAAGTCAGGGACCACCTAAGGCACTTGGCTTTGGCTGTTATGAAAGGACAATTTATTCATTGACTCACTGGCCAACTGTCATGTTGAGGCACAAAGAGGCACTTGCTGGTTTTCTGTTTATGGTGCCAAAATAATTTTACTTGCCTTGGATCCCATACAACTTGACAGGGGTTGGAATTTCTTCTCTTGCTTCAAGAAAGAAAAATATCTTGGACTGGCCCTTTGCTGCGTTCACTGATATCCTATTGTATGATGTCCTGCCATTAGGATGACAATATTGAAGAGCCAACTCATTCATTGTCACAGGAAATAAGTTTGCAGAATGATACCTTCAGTTTAAACAAATTGTGTTGTTGATGTTAAAATAATGAGCACAGCTTACACAGTTATCATCACCATAGCAACAAAACTGGTTCCCCCCTCCAATAATTTGTGTTTCATAATTGCTAGCACTGCTAGCAGAGCTAACGGTTAGTTAGTTATTGGCTTGTGTTTGCCACTGAGCAGAAACTCAGTTTTATAACAATTGGTCTCTGCCTTGGCAATCTTATCTGGATAAGGACAAAGTGTACTTTGTCTGGAGCCTGGCTCAAACAAAATATTCAAGCACAATGGTGTTTCACAAGCATCATTGCCATACCAGTCTTCAGTACTGATACTGTGGGTTCATTTAACAGGGTTATTCTCCACCATTGTCTCCACCACTAAAATTTGACCACCATCACTAGGTTTGCTGTTGTTTGTGCAATTGCCACTAAAACCTTTTTTTACATCTGGTGCAATACTTTATGGCTCAAATAGGGGCAGACAGATTGCAATAATATCTCCTTCTCTTCTGGAATGGAAGAGAAAGGAATGAAAAAAGCGCCATCTGGTTTTGCTTATAGTAGTTGTAACACTAAGAAGGAAAAGTGCAGATTATGATTCCACTAACATAACCATGATAAATACAGGCCTTTATTTTTGTGTCCATTATGCAATTTCATATTGTGGCATTCTACCTGTATGTGCCACCACCCAAGTGACAATTATCCCCTTATTTCTGTGATACGTCTTTGAACCTGTGAACAAGAGATTCTTCTGAAGTCTCCCTATTTTCTGAATTATCCCTATCACATTATCCCTTTTATACTGCTGTTCCAGCATGGTCATAGGTAAGAGGTGTCTTGATGCAGAGATGGAAATGCTTCTAGTGAGGCATATGGCCATAGTTGCTTTGGTGACACTACATAAACCACATGCCCAAATACGGACCAGTGCTATAATGTCTTGTGATTGCTACCTCTAAAAATACTGAGCAGGTTTTGGAAAACCAACAAGAAGTTTTTTAGTGAAAACACTCACAAGCATACAAGGAATAAAAGGGTTCAGCTAAAAGGTATAAGATAAACTTCTTTAACATACTTCTTTAGCATACCCCCACGTTTACTTTATTTTTTTATAATTTAAACCCTTCCTTGTTCTCAAATACGGGAACATGTCTTAATTGTAATGGACTGTATATTATTCCTCATTACTGTAAACCACCTTGGGTCCTTTTCCAAGGAGAAAGGCGGGGTAAAAATACTCAAAAATAAATAAATAAAATAAATAAACTCATATACTCCTCATATAAACCAGAACATCTCCAACTGTTGGTCCTCGCGATTAGCTCAGAGCTCCATTCCATTCTTGAACATACTTAAAATTATGTGAAATTAAGTAGAGTTTGGCATTTGTTAGTAACACAGCAAGTATTTTGCAGCCTAATCAAGGCTTGGAAAAGTTCATTTAGAGCGTTTAGAACATTCTACCACCTTGACTACAGAGACAGACATAAAATGCCACCAACAGCACTCCTCCCCCCACCCCCACCCCCAATTTTTGATATTTTTCTTAGAGAAAAACTTTCCCTTCCCTATTGCACATTTTCTATGAGTATTCTAGAGAAGATGTAACTAAAACCACATCTTTGACATTATATGCATTCTTAACATGTCAGTATTTTCAACTGCCTCATGTAGACATAGCATTGCAACACATAAGAAGTGCCTATTATTTTCACAGGAGCTGCTAGAAAACAACACCAGTTTCTGAAAACAACTGGTATCAGTTTAGCCTCCTGTCATAACTTTGCTTCCAATTATTCTAGGAGCTGGCCGATCAAGGAGGAGAAGGGTTTGACAACTCTGAAATACGATGGGTCATCACAGTACCAGCTATCTGGAAGCAGCCTGCAAAGCAGTTCATGAGACAGGCTGCTTACAAGGTGAGATTATTAATGTGGGTTACCTGGGGCAAGACAGGCGGATGGATTTGAATACAGCATAAATTTTAAATCAGAAGAATTCTGTGATCAAACACTATCACACTGGCATCCTTTGGTATTAAGAATACCTCAGCTGTTTGAAAATGACTACAGAATCAAGTGCCTACACAAGTAGAAATGTGCAGAGAGTCTAACTCAGTACATTGAAACATGAATGAATGCAAAAAACAGGTAAGCTTATTTGAATTTCAAAATAGAGAATATAGGATTCTCAGAAGGAGCTAGTCTCTGGTAGCAGGAACAATAAAGAGTCAACAAATCCGAAGGATAACAAGATCTAGTTGGCATAAGCATTTGGGGGGTTAGAACTGTAAGCTTTTAAGACCACCGTGGAGGCATCAGGCACATATATGCTTCACTTTTTGGAGTTCTAATAATCAAAGTTTGTTTCGAAGCCACATCAAACATCTAGAAGTGTTTCCAGACAAAGCTTCTATCATACAAATGCCTTATTCATAGAATTTGGGATGAGAGGTCATACATGATATAATCTTCCAGATGAAATGTTTCCCCAACTTTTTCTTCCTCCTTCCTTTTTTTTACTACTTCCATTTTTACTACAGTACTTCCTCTTTTTTTAACTAAAAAAACCATAATGGAAGTAAAGGCAGAATAGTGCCACAATGTAGCAGACATCCACTGGAAAGCACCCAAGGTCACCATTGCACTGTATTCAGGAAGCAACATACCACACACCAGACTCAAGGGAGTGGTATCAGGAGACAGGCATCTAGTTGTCTCATGTGTTCCCAGAGGTATTTGGTGGGGCTGCTGTGAGATACAGGAAGCTGGACCAGATGGGCCCATGGACTGTTCCAGTCTTATGTTCTTATTTTCAACATGAATATGAATCTCCTGGGCATATGGAGTGCCCCTGCTTTGATTATGGATCATGTGGAATAAGACAGTTGAAGCAATGTGGAATTGAACTTGGGGCTATTCACCAGTCATCAGTACCAATCTGCCAATGGTGTCATTTTGCTTAAGTAAATTACCCAAGAGGGTTTTGTCCAGTGTGTCATTGGCAAGGTGTCACCATCTAGGAACTATGTGAACTATCATGGACCGTTTCATTTGAGTTAGAGGCTGCTTAGTTTACAAGTTTTTCTAAGCCCTCCAGTGGATGTGCTTGCCTTTTATAAATGGAAATCTATTGTATCAGGTCAGTAGATGCCAGCCTCATTTGTCACAGGTAAGGGGGGTGGGAATTGAATGTACCTAACCTTTCTTTTGCTTGCGTAGTGCTCCTATTCTTTTTGAGAGAGAGGAATGTTATGTGATAGTAGCATTCACCATAGTGAAACAGAAAGAGGCTCACTGTTCTGTGTTAATTCCAGTGGGGAACTGAGTTGGACTAAATAAACATAAGGCTAATCAAGTAGGTAAAACTATGAAACCAGGAAACATAATTTTGTCATCACCATTGTATAATAGTGCAGAACAGTTGGAAAGAGATTAGACCTCTGCTCTTCTTAGCATCTAGCACAGCAAATGGTTGAGAAGGAAGCCTCTATCTGTGCTGTTTTCTCCTGGGTTTTGAAACCATGGACAAAGCCTGGGGTCCATGATCTACAGAGGCCTATGTGTGCATGGAGATTTGTGGAAATGGGCAGGTCATCCCTAGCGCAGGCAGAGGCAACACACCAGGGAGTGCAGTTGGGGTTGGGAGGGAGCTAGCAGTGGTACTCTCCTAGCTGTTCCTTGTGGGTTCTTCACCTATTTCCCTTGATTGGAAGACAAGACAGTATGTATATTACACAACCATCCTGGACCCAGTAATCTGTCCAGTCAGCTTCTGGACTGGAGAAGGGGCACTGTCTTGTTCAGCAAAATGTGTTGGGCCATCTCTACAGGTAGCCTTCCTCAAATGCCTGCGTTAATATGAAATGGAAATAGGATGAGGATGTTTTGGTGCAGACTAAGTGGATTTTAGAGCCACAGCTTCTTTCTAACTGCTTCTTTATGGGAGCAAAATAGACATGTTTCTCTACTGTGATGTAATTACCTGCTGGACACTGATGCTGGAAATAACATGGAGCAAGAAAAAAAATCTCATGAGGTCTTGGGAACTGCATGCTATGCAGCATTCACTAACAGCTAAGGAGTCTATGTGCATTAATTTTGAATTAATAAACCTAGAGCAGTGATGGTGAACCTTTTAGCGACCGAGTGCCCAAACTGCAATTCAAAACCCAGTATTTTTTTTTTTTTTGCAAAGAGCCAATACAGTAATTTAACCTGTACACAGGTAGCTATGAAGGGGCAATGTCGGGTGCCCACAGAAAGGGTTCTGAGTGCCACCTTTGGCACCCATGCCATAGGTTCGCCATCACTGACCTAGAGTAAGCAATGTGCAGTTTCCAAAATTTTCTGCAAAGGGATTAGGTCTATCAAGTATTGCCTAAAAATAAAATAAAATAAAATAAAATAAAATAAAATAAAATGGACACAAGTGCCAATGGATTCTGTATCAGAGAGCTGAGTTTGTGTTGCACAGAACATTCAGAACTATGCAGATTCCTAAAATATTTCCTTTCACATGCAATCATAATGAGAATATGCTAACACTGGCAAAAGAAAAATAAATCAGATTGTGCCAGTGTGAGGGAGGAACAAGTTGAATATTTGAACAGGCATATATTTAGTTTTAAGAATACTCTTAAGTAGGCATTCATTTTGCTCATAAAAAACCTTAAAATGAGGACTGGATCCAGATGCACTCAGAAACCCATCCCAGTTCCTGTGTTGGAGGGAGGGGTTGTGTGTAAGAGTCTTCAATTCACATTTGCAAACAAGAATTCTGGTGTAACACGATTCCTGATCAGTCAGGAATGTTCAGCTTGCATTCATGTGAACTCAAATGGAAGTCTCCTACAGTATTTTTCTTTCCAAAGAGAGGTTTAAAGCAAAGCAAAACCAAAGTGTTCTGCTTATATACCACCCCACAGTGCTTACAGCACTCTCTGGTTGGATTACAACTTATTTATGCAGGGTACATACACACACAGCAAGCTGGGTACTCATTTTACTGACACCAGAAGGATGGAAGGTTGAGTCAAGCATGAACCGGCTACCTGGGATTGAACCCCAGGTCATGACCACGGTTACAGCTGCAGTACAGGCATTTAACCACTGTGCCACAAGGCTTCCACGAAGGGTGCTGTTGGGTAGGCTTTTTAAGTGAGATTGTGTCCCCATAGACACATTTTGCCTTCACACAGCCAAGCTGAAAGCCTGCATAGAGATTGCATGGCTTCTGAAAGATTCCTATAAAGGCTGCCATTGACAGCTGGTCCTTATTATTTTGTACTCCTATAATCCCCCAGGCATTCCCAAGGGATTCTGGGACTTGTAGTTAAAAAGGGATTCCCCACCACCACCTAAGCTCTCTCATTAAGTGTGCAGTATTTGTGAGAATTGCATTCTGCCTGAATCATGGACTTCCACAGTTCTAATATGTCAGAAACTTTACACAGTAGATCAAGTGCACTCTCCCAATGTTTATGTCGTTATTTTAGTGAAAAGCAGCTAAGGAAGAAAGGGAGGGGAGAGGCAGAGTTCATGTGATTCTTCCTCTGTGGCTACTTCTTTCTGGTCATACAGTCCTTCCCAAACTGCATTTCCAGTTTCCTGGGAAGGAATATTGGTATGTATGTTCTTTCATTTCACATTTAGAAGACCAGGCATCAGGCAAATCATTTCCACCAGTGGTTCCCAACCTGGCGGTTGAAAGACCATTTCATAGGGGTCACCATGAGCCAATGAAGAAAAAGGCACAAATGGCTTAGGTCTGGAGGAGGGGGGAAAGGGTGGAAAGAGTTACAGGATAGGTTGGAGGGATGTCAGTCAATAGCTCTGGAGGCTGAAATTGGCTGAGGGTGCCTGTAGAGGAAAGTTCTCTATGGCACCTGTGGCAGTGGCCTGCCAAAGGGGGCTTGTGGCCTCTTCTAAGCAGGGCAAGGGGTCACCACAACATGAGGAACTGTTGTTCCTTCGTAAGGGCCGTGGCATTAGGAAGGTTGAGAACCATTCCACCATTCCCCTACTTTTAACTGGTAGTCTCCTATAACTAGAGATGGGCACAAAATGAACTTTTGGTTTGTTTTGTTATTGTTATTCATTTCATTACCTAAAAAAATGAATAACGAACTGCCCCCTCTAAGAAAAATGAAACAAAATGAAATGGAAATTTCTGTTTTGTTTCAGTTTGTTTTTCATACAGCCGGTATCTCCTATCTGGTGGTGGAGTGGTTTGGTCCTCCTCGCTGCGCTGTGGGGGGGGGGAGCTGACAGGCCTGTGCTACAGCTGGTAGACGGGCCATGTGGTCTGCACAAAAAAGAAAATAAAAATAAAATAAAATAAAAATAAATAAAAAACTGATCTGGGGCACAGGCCCAGGTACCAGCCCGCAAGCACCGGACCCAACCCGCGGGATGCCAAACCAGTCCACAAGCCACGGAACCAGCCCGTGGCCAGCAAAAGTAAAATAAAATAAAAATAAAAAAATAAATTAAGAAAAACCTGATCTGGCGTGCAGGCCCAGGTACCAGCCCACAAGCACTGGACCCAACCCACGGCCTAGCAAAAGTTTTTTTTTTAAAAAGCTGACCAGCCCGCGCTACAGCTGGTAGGCAGGCCACGTGGTCAGCACAAATAATTACATTAAATTACATTAAATTAAAATTTAAAAAGGAGTGCCGACCCAGTCTCAGGGGCTGCTTGGTCGGCACTCTAAAAATAAGAAAAAAAAACTAAAGAAAAGCGAGTGCCAACCCCGCCCCAGGTGCCGCGCGATCGACACTTCTAAAAGCTTTTTTTTAAAAGGAGTGCTGACCCAGCCTCAGGGGCTGCACAGTTGGTGCTTTAAAAACAAAAACAGAACAAAACAAAACAAAAAAGGAACACCGACCCAGCACCAGAGGTGGCTGGGTCGGCGCTCCAAATTCAAGGGGAAAAAATGAAAAAAAAATAAAAGAAGCGCTGACCCCGTTCCCCAGGAGCCACGCGGTCGGCGCTTGAAGAAAACAACAACAACGAGGCACTGGCCCCAAGCCAGCGTCTCAAAAAGCCCATGCCGCCGGGGCCAGGATCCCCCCCCCATCGCCACCTGGTAAGTCAGACCCGAACCAGTTAGGATCAGTTTGGGTTTGTAATTTTTTTTTAAAATCATACGAACCTGAACCGAAGTGAACCAAGGGTGGGCCCGAAACAGATGAACCCGAACCATGGGTTTTCTGTTTCTTGCCCACCTCTACCTATAAGTTTTTTTTTTAGAATAATGTGCCTGCTGTAGCTTGTGATGTTCAGTTTAGCTGTGGTTCAGCATTAAGCAAGGCTATCCACTTATGGTCACCTGTCTACCTAAATGACCACCTTATCACTTGGACTGTGACCTTTATCAGGCAACTAATTTCCCAACGAATCCCCTAGTGAGGGTTACCAGTACTGTACTGGCACAGTGTAGTTTGTGGGTATTCTGGCCACTGAAGCGGCATTATCTGTGGCATGGAGAAGGCAAAGCAAATGAGTAGTTTCAGGCATTATCCAAAAAAGAGTGTTCACACTTGCTTTTTTAAAAGGAGAAACAAATTCTTGAAAAGACAGTTTGTGGCTATGACCCACACATAGTAGGTTACAAACACCCCACCTTTGATGTGCTGGTGTTTCCCGTTATTTTATGTGATGGGAACATTTGGTTCATAAAGTTAGCACATTTATAGCAGTATTTTCATTTATAGAATAGAGTGGGAGGTTGTGCCTGCACAAGAATCTGTATCATAGCCAGCTTCTGTTACTTCTAGGTCCATATTTCAGATAGTGCTATTACCTCACACAGTATCTGTTTCAAGATGTAGACCAGTGATAAGAGTGTTTTGGACAAAGAGGATGGGAAAGTGATTCTCAGTACCAGTTTTCCCCCCATCTGATTGTTATCTTCCTCAGTATTTAGTAAGTCTGTCATAAATTAGTGATTCATTGTTGGGTCCAGTATTGCTTCACTTAAGTGATTTATGAAGACTATTGTAGATTTGTTTGTGTCCCTGCCATTTTAGATGTGTATATCTCTTCCCACCCTACCCCACCCCTGAATATCGTGTAGTTGATTGTAGCTACCAAGAATGAGACAACCCACTGGCAGTGACTATGCATTGCACGTGTTTTTTAAATGTTTGTATCCTCTAACTTTTTGTTTAGAGCCACCATAATCCCTCTGACTCTGTTGTACTTGTCTCTAATGTTGAGCAACGTTTTTCTCAACAGTCGGTATTGTGGGATTGCTAATGCTAATACCAGGAGCAAATCACTTAAAGGTTCTCATGGAAGGACACGGTTGTAGGTAAAGCTGAAACATTAGAGACTCGTGTATTATCTTTGTCTGTTGTTGCTTGCCTGATGTTCGTGTGCATGTGTGCCTGTGGAATGGAAACTTATATTTTAAAGAGAAAATTAGGCTAACGATCTCTTAGCATTCCCCATTTGTGGCACAATAGAGTGTTGGTGAACACTGTCTGCATTTGTGGTGGTGCTAGTTCTTGGTGTTGTTGTTATGGCTATGACTGTGATCACTACTATTACTATTATTATTATTTTCTGTAATTGTGTGTCTATCAACCAGGCTATTAGGTACTCAGTTAAAATGGAGATTTAGTTGACAACTTGCATCAAAAATCACAGTGAAGTGATAATATAAAAGCACTAGTAACTGAGATGTAAAATGTTTAGATCATGCATTGTAAACTGCCTTCTATACTTATGTACTAAAAGTAACATAAAAAGATGGGGGAATATGAGAATTTTGAAGAAGATACCATTGTAGAATTCTCCAGCCAGGATGGCCAATCTGAAGAAAATGTTCCAGGGACTGTGGAAAAAATAAAATAATAAATTCTGATATTTGGGTGGACAGCCCTAAAATGAGGCACAAGATGCCCTGGACTAGTAAATGGCATCCCAGAAATATCAGTTCTCCCCTCCCCCCCCAAAAAAAGTGTGTAAGTCTAAAATGCAGTCGATGTGAAATTTTACGTGTCAGAAACAACATCTCTCACATGTCCCAATTCAGGTGCTCAGCATGAGGTTAATCTCAGTGAATGTTAAGAAGGAACAGGTTGATTCCATGCCCACTTCAAGCCTCTTCAAATGGATAGTGATAGTGTGAAGTTAGTCCCCATTTTCTTCATGGTTATCTTCTCTATGTAATCTGAAAACTTGACTCCCCACCACCACCACCACCAATCCCGAGTTCTAGATCAGGAGAAAGCTTCAACAGCTAGTAGAGCCTCCTATTAAGATGACAGCTCTCCTCATGAAGAAAGTGTTGGCTAGCCTCCTCCTTTGCCTATGCATTCAGAGTCAGTTTATTAAGAATACCCAAGCTGTGCTTATGACAGATACAAAGACACAGACTCCACTGCAAATGAAATACAGTATATGAAAATTAATGCATATTCGGCTTATACATTAGACTAAGCAGTGTGAAAAACTGAAACATTTTTGGCTGCAGTTAAAAATCAAATGTTTCATGATGTCTTAAACCTAAATATTGGAAAATTACACTTCATAATCTGAAGAAATCCCTCCCCCACCCCCAGTGGTAATATTATGGTGTTTTGTTTCTAGAGATTCTGTTATTTGCTGGCTCAGAGGTAATAGCACATCAAAATCATGTTCAAGTAATTTTCCCTCCAGTATCCCTTATGGGACTTTTCTTTCACAGATATTTTCCAAATTCTGTGCAGTTTTCATCATCTATGTTTTCATACTTATGACTACTGACACCAATGGTGTATATGAGTGTTACAAACATTGAAGGGAAAAGAATTACCCATATGAAAAAGCATAGTAGGAGCCTAGGGCAGAGGTGAGTTACATTAACTTGATAAAATTTTAGCTAGCATACATTTCCTAAGAAAAGATATTCCATTTTTGTGTGCTCTGTTTCAATTGCTTTCATTAATCTTTTCTCTGTCAAGAATATCCTACTCTCAAACCACATCAGGAATCATTTTAATAAAACATTGGATACATAAAGCAAAGTGTTCTGCTTATATACCACCCCATGCCACTTCAAGTAATCTCTGGGCAGTTTACAGTTTTAACCCCCACCCCCGCCCAGCAAGCTTGGGTACCCATTTTACCGACCTTGGAAGGATGGAAGTCTGAGTCAACCCTGAGCCTGCTACCTGGGATTGAACCCCAGGTCGTGAGCACAGTTTTAGCTGCAGTACAGGCATTTAACCACTGTGCCACGGGGATACATAAGAGTATGTTTGGGTTTGGTCACTTTAAAGTTGGCTTCTTGTTGTGATAGTTTTAAGAAAGGATTCAGGTTGTCTAACAAATCTATGCTTTAAAGTAATAGTTGGAAATGTCTGGTTTTTCTACATTCTTCAACTGATATTCAGGAGATGAACCTTTATTGTAGAAAAAGAAGTTCATGTTACAATGCTATGTATATCTACTCAGAAATCACACCTATTGTGTCCACAGGTTCAATCAACCCTAGGCTGGTGGGGAGCTATGGGGCTTGTAGCCCAAAGATTCATGGACGACCACAGGTCCAGAATTCTAACTTAATAAGTAGAATGCTCTAGAAGTGCTGTTGTCATTTGACTATTTATGTTTGGGTGTGTGATGAATGATAGTGGAAAAGTAGCTCAGAAATATAGCTAAACAGGACTGCACTCCTTTGTGCACCTACTTATTAAGAAACACAACATACATACATGGCTTATCACCTGGAAGTGAAGTCAGGCTGCCGATCCCCAAGGTAACCATGGTGTGATTGTCTGCAGCCCCATGATGCCTTAAAGGGATTTGCAACAGAGGGAGAGTGTGTATCCCCCCCCCCAAACTGGATCTAGCCTAATACCGACTTTGTCAGTAAAGCTATGAAATGATACCACAGAAACATACAGTATTCCCCCACCACATTGTGGTTCATATATTACGGTCCTATTATATCATGGATATTTTTCTTGACAGAAGCATGCTTCCAAAGAATGGCTTTTAACCCTCTCTTGACACCTCAGCAAACAGACCTTAGGCTGCTCCTGCCAGCATGCACTTCCAAAAAGGGGGTTTGAACCCCCTCCTGACACCTCAGCAAACAGACCTTGGACTCTTCTTGGCAGTGCACCAACAGCAGCAGCCCCAGATCTGTTTGCTGAGGTGTCAAGAGGGGGTTAAAAGCCACAAAGTGTGGGCTGCCAGGAGGAGCCCTCAAGATCTGTTTGTTAAGGTTTCAGGAGAGGATTAAAATACTCTGTTTGGAAGTGCACGCCAGCAGGAGTAACCCGAGGTGTGTTTGCTGAGGTGTATCTCTTTGTAAGTGCACGGCAGCAAGAGGAGTCCAGTGTCAGTTTTCTGAGGTGTCTGCATTTCACAGCTTTTCCTTTATCGTGGGTGGGTTGGGTACCTAACACCTGCAATAAATGGGGGAGTACTGTACCAGTCCAAGTCACAAACCATGAACATACAGAGGGATGGAAAGACAAACAAAAACAGGGCATCTTTTTGCAAGGCAAGGTGGCTTTCAAGCATGCCAGGAGATGGAAAAGTCTGCAAAATGGAAGCCCCACCCACCTGCACCAAGATATCCAATCATAGAAGGGCTCAGTTGGTGATGAAGCTGTTACTAGTGGGAAAGTAGATTCACCAGACACTGGAAGAGCAGGACAATGTGGTCCCCATCTCCCCCTCAGGTGTTGTGGCTAGGGTTGTAGATTATGACTGCTGTTATTTTTAGATCCTCACTCCATTATCCTGTGGCTCATCCTCTCCTCCTACTCAAGCTCTCCCAATGTTACTGGTACAGGATACATTCAAACAACAATCCATTCCTAGAATCTATGGTCTGAGTCATGGAGCAGATGTAGGTATAATGACATAAATTGGAGTAGTGAATTTCCACATATTTATGACCAGCTGCTTACTTTACTCATCATGTACTAAGTTATGTGACTGATGCACAAATAGAAATGCAACCCATAACTTGTTAATTAGTGGCAGTTTGCCACTGCTATTTATGCCATGCCATTACCTTTAAGGCCAGGTTAAATCTATAGTCAGAATCAGTGGGCTGTGATGAATCAAGTGACAGACTAAGTCTCCAGAGATGTAAGTTCAAATTCTCACTAGGCCATGCAAACTTTCATTGGGTATGTGGTAATTGTAAAGCCTCTCTGAAAAGTTATCAAATATCATTGGGAGTGGGGGGAAACCAGCCAGCATTGCCATAAGTTAGAAGAGACTTGAAAACACATAAGAACAAATTTACAATAAGGTTCTGACTAATTGTGTGTAACAGTTAAGTTTATACATCTCTGAGATATGTTAAATGCAACCTTGGCAACAAAGTAATTGGTTTTTTTTTTTAAAAAAATGTGCTTTTTTAATTTTTGAAATGGAAAGACATTTTCACAATCATACCATATCAGGAGCACAAGGATTTAAAAGGACTTTTTAATCTTCAGCATATACAGGACAGGAAACCACTCTAACAATGAAGACATCATAAAAAATGCCATTTCCTGCCCAGTGTACAGTACTAGTCATATTTAGTAGGAACCATCAGAACAAGAGAAACATATGGCCACAATGACACAAAGTTTGCATATGAAATATTGCTGACATTTTATGGAACAGACTGAAATTATGCTTTCTAATTTTCCAACTCTTCTTATTTTTGAGTAGGCTGTAGACTCTTCTAGCCTGGTTCTGGCCTTAGCTATCTTCTGACTGGTCTTTATTTGTTATACTGTTTTAAAATGAACAGATCTTTTAATCTAGCTGCGTGCTTCATTTAAAGAAAGTCCTTACATTTCCTGTAAAGCTGTTTATTTCAACTCATCCAATTTGTGTTTTTAACATGTATGTGCTCCGTTTGCTGTATTCTTTGCTGCCTTGAGCCCCATTTTGTGAGAAAAGGGCAAGGTATCAATCTCACAAATTATAAAGAGATTCCCATTCTCCTTGCATTATAAACCTGAAGTAATTTTTTTTAAAAAAAATCTATATCAAAGACTTAAAGTTGTGTCCAGGCATCCTTTTGCCCAGTTTAAGCAAATCTATGAAGAAGGAGCATGCTGTATCTTCCATCATACCTCACCTGTCCTATGGAGAGATTTCATGTGTAGCAAAGGCTACAATAAGCATAATGCTCCCTCCTCACACACATTTATTCTAGCCCTTTTTGGAAGGGCTGAATGGGGCCTATGCCTCACTGAAGAGAAAGGAGGTCTGTCACATTTTGCTTCTTAAGCATTTCGCTGTGCTTCTTGGCTCGCTATGAAATAAAATCATCATCATTTCCATCTCCACTATTCTTACTCGATATATTCCAGTAAAAAGCTTCTGGCCAAAATCCTGTTGCTGGCGTACTGCAATGGCGTAACATTGGGCAGCACATTGCTGTTAAGTACCAGAGTGGATGGAGACATTATCTCTGGCCTATTGAGTTGTACAACTTAGTATGTGACACATAATGACTACTCTAACTTTGTAACTTATGGATGGCAAGTCTCTGCCAATAATCATGTCATTCAATTACACCAGTAATAGGATTTTGGCATCTGTGTTCTGTGTCAGGTTTGATGTGAATTCTACAGCTAGAATTATGTTCCCAGTCTTCTTAATTTGCACAATGGATATTCCAGTTTCTGTGTTTGCCACATTGTTGCTATGGGTGTCCTTTTCAAAGGGAAATAAAGAGAAAAGTTCCCATTCAGGATCCCCGGTAGTTTTTCAAAGGAAATGTAATTACAGGATTTTGTGCTAGTAGAAATTGTTCGATATTTGCAGTGGGTATATTAGGGTTGTTATAGGTTTGTTGCTAATTCCTACATTTGCGGTGGAATGACTAAAAGATCTTTGGGGACAACGGCAAGTGGTAATCAAAAACTGCAGGCTGTCCCTGCTGTATTTCATTTTCTTCTTGCAGAATATCAAAAGCAGGGGGAATTAAACCGCATTAGTAGTATTAGGGGAAAGAGGGGGTATCCATTTAATTGTCACTTGCTGGGGGAGACGGATTGCTGTCAGTGAATGGCTTGCTATTATTACTGCACATTCTTGTGGATGTGATTCCTCCGGTGATACTCTCACTTCTAAATTCTACTTCCTACATAAGCACTAATGTTTGTTATGAATCTATAATGTGCTATAAGATTGCAACATTTTGAAGGGATAATTAATTAAGGAAGCTTAATTGATCAGGGTGTTAAAATGCACGGCACAAGAAATGTCTGCTAACACATTTCAATTCACACCTACTAATTGCTATGGTTAGATTAGCACAAATGTACCAAGTGCCACACTAATGGAATACTTACTCTAGCCCTGTATTTGCATATGTGACATAGCTAACTGCTAATAGCATGGGTGTTTAAGGAAAGAAGGACATGCCCCTGTTTCTCCTGGATACTTGGAATCCTGTACCTGTAGAGCTTTCTTGCATATTATGACCTCTGATACTGAAAGGCTTACATGAGCTACATTAGTGCTTGGCATAAAAGTTTTATTTTATTCAGCCCCTGGCCTTTTGGGAATAAAATAAAATTGTTGTAGACTTCATCCATTGCACCAATATATTTCTTTCGGTGTCTGTGTGCCTGTTTACTGGACTTGAAAACAAAGTGCAGCCTAGATATTGTTGGCTACAACACTCTTAAACCTTGGATAGCATCAGTGGTAAGGAACACTGGGTATTTCATTCTAACAATGCCTGGAGGGCCAGCATTAGCTTGTAGCGATTGTGGAAGCAACTGAAGCCACACCACACGGATAAAGAACAGAACTTAATACTGAAAAGAATAATCTCTCTGCTAATTAGAAACACTGTGAGGGTTAAACTCTACTGCCATCATCACTAAGAGGCCGATATGTCATATTCAGTCTCATGGCATGTAATGAAGAAGGAAAAAGCAAAAGGTCTGCTTTATATACCACCCCATACCACTTCAAGTAGTCTCTGGACGGTTTCCAGTTTTTAATTACAGTATGCAGGCAACACATTGCCTCCCCCCAGCAAGCTAGGTACTCATTTTACTGACCTGGGAAGGATGGAAGGCTGAGCCAACCAGAAGCCTGCTACCTGGGATTGAACCCCAGGTCGTGAGCACAGCTTTAGCTGCAGTACAGGCATTTAACCACTGCGCCACGGGGCTCCTTGGGAAGGAAGCGAAATCAGAGGTGACACAGTAGAATTAAAGTGCTGAGAACTGGTTTCTCTTGAAAGGTTTCATTAAGGCAGAGTATGCCACTTTATTGGGGCTGATGACCTGGCTGTAGGCTACATAGATCCTTTACATAGATCGTCTACAGGCTACTGTACATAGATTGCTAGAAATATGAAAATACAGTGGTACGTACCTCAGATAATGAAATTAATTCATACTGCAGGTCATTTCGCTAACTGAAAATTTCGTTATCTGAAATGTGGATTCCCATAGGAATCAGTGGGAAACCGTTTAATCGGTTCCGGAGGTCTGAAAAAAGGTAAAAAAGCTGTTTTCCCCCAGACCTCTTTATAAAGTGAACTTTAAAGGCATGCACACACATACCCCGGAACACCCCCCCTCCCTGCAGTGCAGTGCAAACATGGACAAAGGAAAGCAGCAATACACACCCCAGCCTGTTCCCACCAAAAGTGCAATGGGGAAAATAAGGCAAAGATGGACCAAAGAAAGACAGACCCTAGCCCAGTGTTGGCGAACCTATGGCTCAGAGCCCTTTCTGTGGGCACCCGAGATCGCCCCTTCACAGCCATCTGTATTCAGGTTAAATTGTTGTATTGGCACTTTCCATAAAATTAGTGGGTTTTGTATCGCAGTTTCAGCACTCGGTCTCTAAAAGGTTCGCCATCACTGCCCTAGCCTGTTCCTGCCCAAAGTGCAATGAAAAGCAGTGCGAATATTAACAAAAGGAAGCTCCAAGATAAACCCCCACCCAAAATGCAATTAAAAGCAGTGCGAAAACTGCAAGGAGAACGAAAGCAAGGAAACCTCAGCTCCCTACCTTTTCAAGTTCAAAAAGTTTAAATCCATCAGCCGGAAAAAAAAAGTCCAGAATGGCTCCAAAACACAATGAAACACAATGAAAAAAAGTGCTCCAACTCCTCCCACCCCTCCATAAAGTACGGGGAGGAGGTGCGCAATGCATCCTGGGTACACCTTTTTTTGCAAAGCATAATGGAAATTTCACTATTGGAGGCAGCCCATAGGGAAAGTTCGTTAACCAAAACTTCCGTATTCCTGGAAATTTCATTACGTATTCTGAATTTTTCTTTAACAGAGGCATTTGTTATCTGAGGTATTACTGTATGTGCAAAAAAAATGAATAACTGGAAATGGACAGAAGTGAAACATGCACATTTGTGAGTGTTAGACACTGCCAGGGGACAGAGCTCTGTTACCTATTTAAAGGATGAGCCTGACACTCAGGAGTAGCAAGCCACCTTTTTCTCTGGGTAAAACCACATTTTAGGTGGCAGAAAGGGAGTCTGATGTGGCTCAGATCTACAGAAATAAGTTTGGGGCCTACCATTTGTCAATTCCTGTGTTTGTTTTTCTGTCCAGGATATATTAGCACAGGGTTCTTGTAAGGCCTGCAGCATGTTGCCTGTCTTAGCTGCTGCAATCATGACTAGTGACACACATGGCTGAGCAAAGGAACTTAAATAATATGCCATCAACTTGGTTATGACTTATGGTGAATTTAGCCAGGGATATAAAGCACTCAGAACACCTCCAGAGCTACATAGCCTGGGTCTTCTCCTAGGAGGCTCAGTGGAGAACCCCTGGCCTAAAGCACTGAACTATCCAGCTAGGTGATAAAATGTGGGAGTTGTTTGGGGTAAGATACAAGGACCAAAGCCCAGAGAAAGGAGCACTATGGCTAATCCCAACACAGCTGCCTCTTTCTCCTTAGATAGTTTTGGTTAGTGGGAGCCAGTGTGATGCAGTGGATAAGGTGACTCAGAGGTTGAAATCCTGATGAGAAGTTACACCTGACATTACACAAGTAGTAGCTTTAATTGCACAAAGGCAAAGGCACTGTTCATAAAGCATTTCCACAACCATATTGTAGAGTTAGCTCAATGGAAGCCATGCAATCAGTTGCAAAGTCAAATTGCCTAATCCTTTTTGCCTGAGTGTAGCACTGGCAAATTTATGCAGGCAAAGGCTAGAGTTCAAAAGCCCCTTCAAATTCAAGAACTCACTGTCAAATGGAACTGGTAAAACCACTCCTTAAATATCTCACATATTTTGCAAATTTGATTAGGGTCTCCATAAGTAAGAGTCCACTTTGACATCATATAAGTTACAAAACAGTTTATTTTGCTATATTTTAGAAAAAGGATGAGGAACATTTTGCCCTCTGAATGTGGTTGAAGCTGAGCCCTCATCATTCTTCAACAAACTGGCTGTGCCTGATACTGCTGATGGGAGTTGTAGTCTAACAATATCTGGAGTACTAGAAGGAAAAGTTTTTTTTTTTTTAAAGTGAAAACTGTTGAATAATGTGGTACAGTTTCTAAAACAGGGGTGGGAAATCTCTTGCTCTCATCTCATTGCTGGGCCATAGCTTCCACTGGTGCTCATGTTGATCATGATGAGAGTCAAAGCTACCCCCGTCCCCCGCCGGTGTTTGAAATATGGCTGCCCAGAAGTGGCCTTTTGAAATTCTTCATAAGAGAAAGGAGGACATTTTCTCTAGAGAATAAGAAATCGTGCCAAAACTTCTTAAAGCTGAGACCCAACCTTAGTGGTGGTTGTAACATAGCATTGAGTGTTTTTCCTCCTAATTTTTTGCACTGCTGCCACAAGTGGTAACAAGAGTGACTGTACTGGCAACCTGGATCCAATCTTGCTGTCTTCACAGTTCCTTTTATCTATCATTGTGGGGTATACATGGGTGCTTCATTTCGGAAGGGGTCTGGTTCCGAAATGAAACACAGCAGCACTGCTGCCATTCGGAACTGGGACCCATCCTCCAGAATGAAATCAACCTTTGACTTTCTTTCTTTGTGTTGCGTGGGGTGAAACTCCAACCAGGAAGCAGCTTCCAATCCATTGCCTTTCCTTCTTTCTGGCACTGGCCAATCAGGAGCTGTGCAAGGACAAGCATCACCCCATCTCCCTGTCTGATTGGCCAGCAACAGGGAGAAGGAAAGATGATGTGTAGGAAGCTGCTTCCTCAATGGAGTTTCACCCCACGCAACCCAAAGGAAGGGAAGTCAGAAGTTGATTTTGTTCCGGAGGGTGGGTCCTGGTTCCAAATGGCGGTTGTGCTGCCATGTTTCATTTCAGAACTGGACCCCTTCCAAAACGAAATGCCCATGTCTATTGTGGGGGTCTAGTGGTTTCTCAGGGTTGGGAGAAACCTCCCAGGAAACTTCAACAGTGACTGTAGAATAGTTTCATTCTCCTCCATCAGCTTTTTGTCTGCCACCCCATATCCCACGCTGCCACTGCGCATGGAAATGATAGCAACTGACCTGATAACCTGCTCTCTCTTTGCATCCTTTTTCATGGTCCTGTACCCAGCATCATCCTGGGTGCTGGTGATAAATTGGTGATAGCCCATAACATAGCATAAATAAATAAATAAAACAATTGTTTCCCAGAATAATGACCTTCTCAGAAATTTTCACTCAGTACTTGTTGTTTTTCAAGCTTCTGCACCTTTCCCAAGATTCCCAAATCTTCAATGTTGGTCACTGCATATACATTGTGTCTTTATTATAGATATCTAGAAGTTGAGTGATGGCAACTGGACTTCTTTTTCTTGAGAGATTGAAATGTTTTGCTGCTCATCCAAACAGCTTCATCAGTCAGTTTGGATGAGCAGCAAAACGTTTCCATCTCTCAAGAAAAAGAAGTCCATTTGCCATGATACAACTTCCAGATAAACTCACCTGGATGACTGAGAATCTTCACAGATTTATTATAGATGCTCATACCACAACATGTTCGCTTTAAGACTTGAGTGGATGTGAGGATGGGCAGAGGTGTATATAGTACCATAAAAAAGGGAAAAACTTGTACAGTCTGGGGAGTAGGAAACCAGGATATTTGTCTTCCATTTTCTCCAAGGTATGCAAAAAATTACATATTGGCATGTTCTATACAAGTTCTGGAGGTGTACAAGCCATCTTGTTAGTAACATTAGGTACCCATTTTGTTCATATTCTTAGTGGCATATCAGTGATCACAACAATATAACTTCAATTTTACTTTGTTGTGTCCCAAGTTTCTGGTCCTTGTTGCCTGGTGAAATTTTTGGGAATAGTCTAAATTGGAATCAAAATTTAAAATTTAAAATATTCTGGACATATTTCAGCCGTTCAGGTAATTATTATCGTGGAACTAAACAAGGAAATTAGATTTGATTGATACGATATGGCATTGCACCTTCCTCATATGATGCTTCACAGGAGGTCAACATGTAAATGCAATAAGCAAATCAAACCAATACTGGGCAGGTACAATCTGAAAGCATAATTTTATTTCGTTCTGGTAAGATAGAAAAAAGGTTTATTTATTTAAAATATTTTACCCCACCTTTCTCCTTAAAAAAAGGACCCAAGTTGCCTCACAGCATTTAGCACGATAATATTTGGAAGCTAAAACCAGTAAGTTATACTAATATTTAAAAATAATCATGTAAGCATTGTATTTAAAAATGTTAGATAAACATATTCCTAAAAGAGATTTAAAAACACCAAAGATGCAAAAAAAAACATTAAAACCTTAAACAACCATTTGCTAAGAGAAAGCTTTCCTGAAGAGAAAGATTTTTACCCAGTTGTGGAAGGGCAGCAAAGACAGGACCAGATAAAAAACAAATTTAATTTCTTCTTAGGAACTTGGAATCTCCAGTGAAGATTAGATACCGTACTTAAAATTTAAATAATCTATTTTACTTTGTTCAGAGCTTTTCTTTTCACTCTGTATCATATGCATGATTATTATATTCAGTAATAAGTATCCATGTATCACTCTCATTTATAAACTAGATCTCTGTCTGAGCCACAGAACTTAACATACGGTAACAAGGGTAATAAAGAGAAACCAGCTTTAACAAACAACTTCATTATGAAGGCAGTCAGAAATCAAACTTGGTTATTCAATTCATTCCATGCTCTTTTCCCTGCCCCCTACCTTTGGTTTACTATTATCTATTTGCAGGCAGGAATGGCCTCTCCGGAGAATCCGGAGCAACTGATAATTGCCTTGGAACCAGAGGCTGCATCAATCTACTGCCGGAAGCTCCGCCTTCATCAGATGATAGACCTGAGCAGCAAAGGAGCTGTCAATGGCTATACACCAAGTGAGGCCATCAGCACTGGTTTTACACCAGGTACGACACATAGAATCAAGCCTCATTCCATATGTCCCCTCATCTTCTTTCTTTCTTTCTTTCTTTCTTTCTTTCTTTCTTTCTTTCTTTCTTTCTTTCTTTCTTTCTTTCTTTCTTTCTTTCTTTCTTTCTTTCTTTCTTTCTTTCTTTCTTATTTATTTATTTATTTATTTTGTTCATTTGTTCATTTGTTCATTCTTTCTTTCTTTCTTTCTTTTTTTGGTCAAGCTAATTTGTAGCAATAAGCCTTAAAAGAGACCACCCTGATTCTGCTGTATACTGTGGTGTACCAGGGATGAGTTTATTACACAAAAAGCAGGGAGTGGGACTTACTTTTTTAGACTGCTGTCATTAGATGATGATTGGAGCAATATAAATTAAACACTCTTTGACTACTCCATCTGTGAAATCCATCACAGCTAACAATCTTTACCTAAGTAGAGGTTTTGTATAGAGTGGTATTACACACAAATAAATGTCCAGATGAATTATGCTTTTTCTGACTTTTTTATTAAATATGCAAGCAGGTCTCAATTAAATAGACTTTCTTTAAAAATACAGTGGTACCTCAGATAACAACTGCCCTGGATAACGAATAATTCGGATAACAACTGCAAATTTCTGGGTATAGGGCTGCCTCTGATAACGAATTTTCCCTATGGGCTGCCTCGGATAACGAATCACAATTCCTAGGTATAGGTCTGTCTTGGAGAACGAATTTTCTCTATTGGCTGCCTTGGATAACGAATCTTCCTATGGGCTGCCTCGGATAACGAATTTTCCTTATGGACTGCCTCAGATAATGAATTTCCAGCATGCATCAGTAAAAATATTATCCCAGGTGAAATTGCATCTGTACCTTTAAAGTGCACTTTTTAAAGAGTTTTGAGCAAAAAACCAGGTGTCTGTGCCTTTTTCCTAGGCTCCAGAACAGATTAAATGGTTTCCCATTCGTTCCTATGGAAAACTGCGTTTCGGATAACGACGTGTTTCAGATAACAACTAACCTCAGAGAACGAATTACCGTCGTTATCGGAGGCACCGCTGTATAGGCAGCAAACATAGAAATCTTAATACTGGAATAGAAAAATTCCAATAAATGCGATCTTCAGGACTTAATACAGCTATAGAATGCATCTTGAAAAATGAATAGCTTTAAAAATATAATATCTTAAAGTCTAGAGAGCAAAGCAGATTAATAATTACTTTCTATTTATGCGCTTACCCAAACAAAACTGTCTCCTGGTGGCTTTTTTCTCACCTGCTGTAGCTTTCATTACACTGGCCTATTTATAGGGAAAGGGTGGTTTTGTTTACCTTTGTTTGTGTTCATCCTATCTGCTCGCATATTTCATTAGTAGCCAGCCAATTCAACATCTCTTAGACTTCACGTCAGTAGCAGAGGACTGCTTGATAAGATTAATGTCAATAAAATGGCTTATCTTTATTTTATTCTAAGATAGCAGACTTGGTGCACATTCACACTGAATATGCTTCAGCTGCGAAACCCATTCATTCTATGTGAGAGTTGCAAACTTACTGGACTTTCCATATACTCTGCTACCTAAACTGATGGGACTACACAGGATTTCATCAGTCACTCTGGAGTGACCTCTAGTGGACATTCAGTACATTGGCATGTAAACAGTTCTTACTCCTCCCACCCCCCCTTTTCAACGTTAAATCTCTTTATGTGGAAGCAACCTCCAGGAAGCAGTTCATTGTTGCTTACACTTCCCTCTTGTGGTTACATCTCACATTTCCAGGGTTACAAAGCCCATGAACAAGTACCATTTACATTCCATAATAAGGGAAGTTCTTGTAATAAAATATAATCTCCCACTTTTTTCCACGGTAAAAGTGGATAATGTAGTACTGTTCTGGTAATACATCTCTCCCCCCCTCCCCATTTTAAATATGGTGAAATAAGGGACAGGGGCCCTAAAGATGCAGTCTGGAATTACTGATTCAGAGCACTACCCTCTGGTAGAGCAGGAGGCATGAAGATCGTGTCAATGTTCACTTCACAACTGGTAGACCAGATGCTGTGATAAATCACCCGGTGCCTTGAGGCTCTTGTTCTATCCAGGCATTACCTTCAAGGATCAACTGGCGAAATTTTAAAGGGGGGGGCATTTTGCCCCTCTCCTCCACGTTGTCATAGGAAAGAGGCAAGCCATGGAACAGGCCCGCAGAGGCAAGGTTTCCTTTACGTGGCGGCACTACATAGGAGCAAGACCTTAGAAGAATTGGGTATATGTGCAGGAACTTCTCTACAGATGTGTTTCTTTTTCACTTGTAGAAAGTAACTGTGAAAAGGAAAAGGACTAAGATGTGACGTGTGGATATGGCATAGGGTGTTAGAAATGTTTTACTGTACTGAATAAATTAAAAAATAGAGCACGATTTGCATGTGGTTACATTTCTTTGATCCATTTATTTCATTGACCCTTAGCTTTCCAAAAGCTAAGACATTTCCGTGTGAACAAATGGACACCCTACTCCTGTTTATTTCATAGGTTTCAGAAGAAAGCCTGTTCATTAATTGTGCTACTTCTTCATCTCACAGAATCCACTTTTTTCACTTCCAGTATCTCTGCTACCATTTTACTATTAATTTGAGACATTTACATGATTTCTTGAACCTTTGCTTATGTAATTTACTTACAGTACAGTTCTGTTCATATCTGCTCAGAAGTACCGTAAGTCCACTTGATTTCAGTGAGTTTTATTGTCAGTTAGGCAGGTACAGGATTGTATCCTTAGATTCTATGTCCATTCTATTGCTGAATATACCAGTAATATTTATTTGTGCAAAGTGTTGCAAGTTGTGCCTCCTGAAAAACTATAATATGCTGGTACTCTTGATTTGTATATTTTGCTTATACATAAATTATAAAGTCATTCCTCCTTTCAAGTACATCTCTTAAACAAATAGATTTCATACTTACAGCCCCATAATGTAGAATGAAAATAACAGAAGTATGTAGAAGGGAAGAGTATTTAACAACTGTTTCAGAGATTTTCTGAGGAAATGCTTGGTTTGAGACAAATTTTCAGAAACTATCTAGAGCTTTCCTTGTTACTATTAGCCCTGCTAACTTTAGATAGATGACAGCTTAACAAGAAATTGCAGTTTTTAAAAATGCACATCTTCAGGATCTCTAGTCAAAATGATCTAGTACTGTATTATGTGATGAAAGTATCACCAATTGCTTAAGATCCTAAAACACAAGGGAATGTAGCTTTCCGTGTTTCAAAGTTTATTTATTGTGAAATAAATAACCTAATTTATCCTAACTTTAAGCTATGGGGTGGTATAAAAGCAGAACACTTTGCTTTGCTTTGCTTATCACCCAGAAATTTTTTTTCCAGTTTTATAAACCGAACACATTCAGTGTTGATTATAAATCATTTAGCCCAACCTTTGATCCATCTATGCCCTCTGCTGGCAAAAATGCAATTTACCAAGAGCCTGAATAACCATAAACAACCCTTCTTTCATTTAAAAATTGAAGCCTGTACCTGTAGCAGTGCCTCATTAGAAGTCTTATTCGTTACAGAATCAAGAGGATATCTGTGAACTGAGGTTGAGACTTTGACTCCCAAAACATCACAGCTGGAGCTTAAGAAATAAATAAATAATCAGCATTCAAGGGTTTTACTCAATGGCTGCATACTTGCTCATACTTTCTTAAATGGTGTCATTTTTCCCCTGTCGTTTGCTAGCTAAAGAACATATTCGGCGTAACCGCCAAAGCCGCACATTTTTGGTTGAAAATGTCATTGGCGAAATTTGGTCCGAGCTGCAGGAAGGTACTACTTTTTCCTTTGTTCTCACCGTTGTTTAGTATTGCCAGCATCTCTGCATTTACTGCAAAATTTAAGGTACTTATTAAAGAAGTTGTAGCCTAAAGGGTGGTTCCTCCTTTACTTCTTTGGTGGCTTTAAAATAGTGGAAGCTGCATGCAGTTAAAAAAAGTCAGGTGAAAGTGTAATCATCCTAAGCAGTTTGAGACTTTAAAAAGTACAGATAGATATTTTAGCACCAGCTTTGCAAATAAAGTGGACCCTTGTATAACAAGCAGTTTGTTTAACAGGAAATCCTCTTAAAGGAAAAAAAAATTCTGGAGATAGGGGGAAATCGCCTAACAAAATTGTGTATGGGGCAAATCCATACAACAAAAAAATGGTTGCGATTAGGGATTAATCCATTTTCAATGCATTCCTATTGGAAATTTGTACAAAGGAAAATGTGCTTAACAGAATTTCATTTAGGAACAAATTAATTCCTTTATACAAGGTACCACTGTACAATTACAAACCAAAACCATCTACTTCGTTCATTCAAGGCTAGAAAAGAAAAATGGAACATTGGTAGACTTGTTAGCACAGTCTCATTGCAAAAAAAAGTCAACTACAGTGGACCCTTGTATAACAAATAGCTTGTATAACATAAAATTTGTACAACAAAAAAATTCCGGAGATAGGGAAAATTTGCTTAACATAATCGCCTATAGGGAGAATTCGTACAACATAAAAATTGGATCACTCTGTTTTTAATGCATTCCTATGGGAATTTGTAAAAAGGAAAATTTGCTTAACATAATTTCATTTGGAACAAATTAATTCTTTTATACAAGGTACCACTGTACCTGTATGTTACTTAACAATAATATGGACTACATTTTGATATTTACACGTGTGTCAACAGGTGACAGTTACATAGTCGTAGATAGCGGAGGAGGAACAGTAGATGTGACTGTTCATCAGATCAGACTGCCTGAAGGACACCTGAAGGAACTCTACAAGGCAACAGGTAAAGCTTTATTTTTAACCCCTTCCATTTCTAGGCTATTTGAATTTCTCTACTACTGAAAGAAGTGACAATACTTTTCGCCAAATTGTTTATATCTTATGCCAAAGCATTTCTGCTTCTGGATTTTTTCCTGCCTTTCTTTATTTAATTTCTGAGGATGGAGAAAGTGTTCAAATTCACTCTCTGGAACCTAGTTGCCTAGCATTACCATACCAGATACAGCACACCATATAGACTGCTACATCAGTAGAGAATGTATTAGTAGTGACTGATGCCTATTGTTTCCGGTAGAGGCTAGGGCAGAGCAGCTAATGATGGACTAAACCAAACTATCAACAGGGAAAGCCAACTAAAGCAGGGGTTTCCAAACTTTTTGCAAGGAGGGCCAGATTTGGTAAGGTAAAAATGTGTAGGGGCTGACCATTCAGCCTGAAGGGGGGAGAAAGGGTGTGGACCCATACGCGACTGCAACAGCCACAAATGCTCCAGTTGTAAGGCACCCAAGGGCCCAGCAGCTGTTGCATGGCCCTGGAATCGGCCCATGCACACCCAAGATGTACTGCTGCTCGAATATGCTGCCCTCCCTTGCAAGGAGGTGGGGAGGACACTGCAGCATTGGAGCCGGGGTGGGAAGGCAGGACAGGTGGCTCGGGATGGATGGAGGCTGGGAGGGTAGGCAAACCATAAAACTGCAAACTGATGTCTTTAGCTGGCATGGGGAAGGACCAGCCGGCAGGGATGAGTGACAGGCTGAGCTGGCAGGGAGAAGAGGCTGTGGACCACTCAACATTTTAAAACGGGCCGCATTTGGCCCCTGGGCCAGACTTTGGACATGCCTGAACTAAAGCATCAGTTCAAAGCAGAGGCTTGGCAGCGGGTATCCCATATAGCAATAATAACACTCATTAGGCATGGCTAGTGTTGTGAAAACCCAAACATCTTTTACATGTGGACATCCTTAGTGAACATCTATCTATATATAAATTGGTCCTGTATTAGAAGACAAAGTGGAATGGTCTTCTCAGACTCCAAAAGTACATCCCCAGATTTTGTTGAACTCTTATAAACCTGAGCCAGTGAGACTAGTGACCAAGGGAGTTGAGGCCAAAGAGCATCTGGTGACCCAATACTGGGAGACCGTAGGTTAGGTCATGGGTGGGCAATCTGTGCCCCTCCAGATGTTTTCAAATTAGTCTGCCTACTAGGTGTGTCTAATTTTAATTTGCTAGGATTTGTCCCTCTGCATGCTGGGATGCGGGAGGATTTTACATGTTATGTTGTCTTATTGTTTTTATGTTTACTTTGCTTTATATTTGATGTATTCTATTGTTGTTGATTTGCATTTATCGCTTTTGTTAGCCGCTTAGAGTACTACATGTAGTAGATAAGCGGGATATAAATACAAGAATAAATAAATATAAATAAATGTTGGATGGCAGCTTGCCAGCTTTGCTGGCTATAGCAACAGCAACTTAAGTGAGTACACAAGGTGTCTTGTACTTGACATTCATGCAGAAAAACTGACACGTGGAGGGGATAGATAAGGGTAATCGATGCCAAAACATGTTTCTTACATATGAAATAAAGGCCATGTATGACTCGGTGTATGGTAAGTGGTCATAGAAGGGGTGTGGTGGCTCAACAGGCTAGAGCACTGAAACTGTTGGCTGCAAAGTCAGTAGCTTGGCAGTTTGAATCCCGGGTACCATGCAGCAGAGTGAGCTCCCACTGTTCACCCCAGCTCCTGCCAACCTAGGAGTTTGAAAGCATGTAAATGCAAGTAGTTAAATAAGTACTGCCATAAAAAAGAGGGAAGGTAAACCGTTCCATGTGCAGAAATGTGTTCAGCCATGCCGACCACATGGCCACAGACTAGCACAACACTGGCTCTTTGGCTAAGAAACGGAGATGAGCACCGCCTCTAGAGTCAGACACAACTAGCATGCATGCGCGGGGAAAACCTTTAGCTTTACCATAACAGATAGAAAATAATGCAGAACTAAATATATCCTAAATGCAAACCATACACAAGACTGAAAGAATTGGGCCTATTTAGCCTATAGAAAATAAGACTGAGGGGCGATATGATAGCACTTTTGAAATAGTTGAAGGGCTGTCATACTGAAGAGGGGCAGGATCTGTTCTCAATCATTCCAGAGTGCAGGATGGGCAACAATGGGCTCAAGTTAAGAGAACCCAGCTTTTGGCAGAATATCAGGAAAAACTTCCTAACTGTTAGAGCAGTACAGAAATGGGACGAATTACTTTGAGAGGTGGTGAGTGCTCCAACCCTGGAGGCATTCAAGAGAAATTTGGACAACCACCTGGCAGGTAGCCACTGACTTGTCCTTATAGGCCCCTTCCAATTCCCAATAATAAATAATCATTCAAAGTCTCATATATTTAAATGGAGTCAGAGTCAAATATTGAGGTGCGAATGAACAAGCTGGTTCAAGAGACACAGGCCTAGTTTTCGGGGGGGGCGGCCCCCACATACCTATATAGCCTGCATAGACAGATACATCTGCTAATTCAAAGTACTGCTCCTTGTGTCAGATTAAGGGAGTGCTGGTGTACAAAAAAGCCAATGGCATGTCATATTGGCTTGCTTGTAAGGTGCCCCAAGTCTCTCCCGTGTTTTTCCTATAATATGGGTACACCTCAGGGAGTCTACACACCTTGTTAAGTATGTTATGTGTAGACATTCTGATTCAGTTCAAACACATTCCACAGCCAATAAAACATCCTCTCATATTGGCCAAAAACATACACTTAGAGCAGTGAATTGCACGGAATCTATGAGGATTGAGTAAGTCAACGCCTCCCTAATTTCCTTTTATTCAAATGGGCCTCCTTGAACTGCAGCATAGTTAGTGATACATAGAGTAAGCCTGGTGAAATGAGTGGAGGTTAATTTAGTCATTATCAGTTTATGTATCAAAATTCCACTGGGCTTGATTTACCTGATCAATATCTTGATTTACCTGATCAATATCCAAGGAGGATATTGATAGTCTGCTACGGCTGTGAAATTGTATTAGTCATATGACAGAAACCGGAAACACCCTCCTCCTCCTTCCCAAAGTGAAACTGACTGGCGAAATTTACAGTATTGGGATCTTTTCCACTGTGTAAAAGAGGAAGGAGTGCTTTCCTCTAGGTCCAGTGGTGGCTAACCTTTTAGAGACTGAGTGCCCAAACTGCAATTCAAAACCCGCCAATACAGCAATTTAACCTGAAGACAGGGGGCTGTGAAGGGGCGATGTTGGGTGCCCACAGAACCCATGCCATAGGTTCGCCAGCTTTGCTCCAGGTCGTATATCTGTCAGATCCACTATATTCATCATGGGGGGGGGGGGGGACAATAAATAAGGCAGCCAGTGTGAGGCAACATCTACAATTTAAGCACACAATTTAAGATGCTCATTTAAGAGCTATTCACTTTTAAGATGAGACAAATGTAATACTGAACAATTTATGGTATGGAGCCTCCAGGCACTGCGATGACTGGGGGAGGGATTTCTGATCTTTCTATGAAAAATGGCTTGTACATACTTCCTCCACTTTCAGCGTTCCTCTTACACCCAAGGGTCTATGCCACCTCTTAAGGCACCTATGATACTTATAGGGATGTTCACCTACACAAAACAAATTGGATTGAAGTGATTTAGGTATCAAGTTGCAGTGTTCCCCTGCCCTTTCGCAGTTCATATACTGCAGTCCCAGTATATCACGGGACCACAGTATATGAAAGGCAAGCCACTGTGAGGTAAGCTGGGTGGGCCTGTTGCAGGCCTCCTGCACTTACCCCATGCCGGGCACTGCCCCGAATGGGCCTCCAATGTCCTTCCTAGACCTGTTGAAGGCCCCAAAAGTGCTTTCCGGAGAACCAGAAGTGACTTCTGGATTGCTGAAAACTACTTCTAAGGCCTCCAATGGTACTTCCGAATCGCTGGAAAGCACTTCTGGGGCCTCTGACAGGCCTGAGAAGGCCACCAGAGGCCCATTCCGGGCAGCGCCAGGCCTTAGGTAAGTGTAGGGAGGGGCAGACAGGCCCCCAGTTCCAACCTAACCCAGCATCTGCATATCATGGATTTTCAATTATCGCGGGTCGAGTCGGATCCCTAACCCCCGTGATAGGCAGGGGATTACTGTATTTTTAAAGCCCCTGCCGGCATTTTCATAACCAAATAAATTGATGTTACATGTGTGTTGTGTGCCCAGCAACTTTTACATAGACATAAGTAATGCTAATATAATCAGGGAACCAATACAATGGAATGTGATTATAGTTTCAGTGGGTTTCTTTTGACTAAATCTAGAATAAATGCACAGTGATTTAAGTTACAGTTTGACCCCTATATCCACTGGATCATTATCCCGCTGAGTCACTTATCCGCAGATTGAGGGGGAAATATTTAAAAAATAAGTCAGTAGTCGTAATGCATGCTACTATCGCAAACAGTAGGCGCAAAGCTGGCAACTGCTGGGCAGCAATGGCAAGGAGGGTTCGGCATCAGTAAGCTTTCTTTTGTTTCCTTCCCTCCTCATTGGCACCGGCCAGCTGTGTTCCTCACTGCTGGGCTCGGTGGCTGGCCTGCAGGGGCAGCGGCAGCGATGAGGAGAGAAGAAAACAAAAGAAAGCTTACCGATGCTGAGCCCTCCTTGCCGCCACTGCTGCTACACTACCAAGTGTTGGGGGTGTGTGTCAGGGGCTTTTGCCCCAGCACCCCTGTTGCTGCCATTATCCTCGGATAAGAGCATTTGCTCTTATCCGTGGATTTTGCTATCTGCAGGTGGTCCTGGAACCAATCCCCCGCATATACGGCGGTCATACTGTAGTCAAAATTTCAAAAGATCTGCTCTAAGCATGATTAGGGGCCCAATCCAGCACAAGGAGTTTTCCTCTAGTTGTTAAAATGCACACAGCTGTGCCGATACAAGTGTAAAAATCTGGCTATATGCATAATTCCATAAGCTACATCAATGATACCATTTGTTTCTGATCCAGGTGGGCCACATGGTTCCCTAGGTGTAGACTATGAATTTGAAAAGCTCCTGTGTAAAATATTTGGAGAAGATTTTATTGACCAATTTAAAATCAAGCGCCCTGCTGCCTGGGTTGATCTGATGATTGCATTTGAATCTCGCAAGAGAGCTGCAGCCCCAGACCGGACTAATCCACTCAACATCACTCTGCCGTTCTCATTCATTGACTACTACAAGAAATTTCGAGGTCACAGTGTTGAACATGCCTTAAGGAAAAGCAAGTAAGTCATCAGTTAGCTGTGCAATCTCGATGCTTATTTACATAGGAGTAAGGATTCAAACCCTCCCTCATTTCAGGCTCCCATACAAGGGTGAGGAACCATAGACTTATTCCACTTGCTTTCCTGAAGAAAAGGGAATTTGTGGCAGTCTCGGGAAAAGAAGAGGGACATTTTGATGAACCAATGAAGCAAAATTGTACACACAAGGAGATAAATCTCTCTTTTCATATTCGCCTCCAAAAGTATGGTAGAGAAGTCACATACTACAAAGCAAAGATGAGCCACATGCAGCCTTGTGGCACAAATGTCATCTCCTCTCCCCATTGCCACCACCTTCATACTTTTATTGAGAAAAATAAGCTTCTGGGGCTAGTCTTCCTGTGCCCTTTACAGGCCTTGAGAGGGAATTTACTATGAGGAGGAGTCTCCCAGCACCACCTAGACCAGTGTTTCCCAGCCTAGGGTTTGTGACTCTGAAGAATGTTGCAAGGTCTTTTCTTGGAGGTCACAGGTGGTCGTATATGTGTTGTGACCTTTGTCAAATAATTTCTACCTTGATCATTCAGCACAGGATATTTAACATTGTATATATGGAGAGAAAAGAACCGTCTGATTTCTGAGAGAAAGGATGACTGGAACTATTTAAAAAAAAAGAAATGCCATTGAAAAGATAAAATAACTACTAGTTCCACAAGAAAGGGATTTTAACTCTGATGCATGACTTCCAGAAATCCTAAAAATGAGGAGCAATAGGGAAAGGAAGGGGGAAAATCATATACACACCATAACCCCAGGGAGGGGGCACAAAAATGGCCTCCTTTTCTACAGGAAAGCTTCATGCTAGTTTCTTGGGGGGTGTCCCCCTCTGCATGAAAGTTTTGCCTCCTCCCTGAGTACTCCAAAGTCCCTCTGCCCGCTGGCCCATCTTTGAAGCTCACTGCCTACTCTTCTCCATAACCTCAACTTCCCCAGTTTGCTCCCTCCCTAGTTTTGAAGCAGTTGCTGCAGACCTGGCAGCGGGAGAAGTAGGAAGGCAAGCAGCAGCAGAACCCACTGTGCCACCATATCAGGGGATGGCCTGCTTATGTAAATGTGGTGGGCGGGTCACAGATTACTTGGCTATTATAAAAGGGGACCGTAACTCAAAAAAGGTTGAGAAGCACTGTCCTAAAGACACCCATTTTTTAAAAAAATTATTGGGAACATCTAGTACAATCCAAAGAATACATATTGCAATTGTTTGAAGAAGGCCAATATTGCTACAGAGCAAACTGACTTTCCATGTCTTGTTTTAGTGTGGATTTTGTGAAGTGGTCCTCACAAGGAATGCTAAGGATGAGTCCCGATGCGATGAATGCCCTCTTCAAACCCACCATTGATGAAATCATTCATCATCTCAGTAGGTATCAAGTAGGAATGGATGAGAGTTGCATTTTGGGTTTTGGTGTTGTTGTTTTTCATTAGAATTTGCCAATGTTCTTAAGACCGATCCAAGGCAGAAGGTGAAGCTGACAAATGTTTCCACTAGAGATGGTGGAACAGCAGGTTCTGCTGTTCTCCTCCACTGCCGCCTGAGATGATTCACTCATCCGATACAGTTTGCAAACTTTCAGCAGCAACTCCAAGGATCTTCAACTCCTGGCTAGACTAGACTTTTCTGTACAGCTTTTATTTATTTATTTATTTATTTATTTATTTATTTATTCATTTATTCATTTATTCATTTATTCTGAATATTTTTACCCTGCCTTTTGCTTTGTCTGAGTGAAAGATTAATCCAGAGGATGGGACAGAGAAGCCTGACTTGTAGCCAAGAGTAGGAGATCAGTTGAGGAGCTGCTGGAAGCTAGCAAACTGGGCCTGGTGAGTGGCTGTCTGAGCCAGAGGTGGCTGGGAAGGAGATAGCTGCTGCCTTTATGAACCAGGACAAACCAGTTTGTGCCCACCTCTATTACCTGCCACCTCTGAGAAATAGGAGATAATTTCAGTTCTGTACACTTTTTATTTTATTTTTTAAAAAATTAGAATTAAGATGTGGAAGAAAGGAAAACTAACCAATTCACCTCCAGTATTAAATGTCTGTGAGTTTAAAATACTGCCTCTTTAAAAGAAATAACAAAGGCTGAATGTACAAAATTTAGACAGTCCCATCCAGATAGGTATCTCAAGACTTTTATCTTGAAGTGGCAAAAGTTGATGGCAAGTTGCATTATATCAGTTCACATTCTCCTTGACTCAATGTCTTGAGTCAACATGATTTCTCTATAGTCCTGTTCAATCTTTTAGTATCTGGGGTGGGGTAAACACACAAGGAAAGAGAGCAAGCTAGACCAACCACCTCCAACATTGCTGTTTTTCACACAAAATATCAGGTCCAAAGAGTGGAGACTTGTCAATCTAATATGGTTTTCAATGCAATGATTTATGATTTAGCATTATGTCATATTGTCACCAGTAAGGAGACACTTGGTCAATTTTTATTCCATGGTAATATATTCCTGTCTTCTATATTGCAATGTGTGCATATTCCCAGCACTGCAACTTTCTGTACTAGCATATGTATATGTACCCATGCACACACCCCACATTTCTTATTCATTTTTCTCTAATGATATTACATTTAATGGTTTTGTCATTAGGAGGCCTTGCTGATAAATGTATTGTTGTTGATTTGTTTGTTTCCTTGCTTGAATGCTTGCTTGCTTGGTTGACTGATTGATTCCCTGGGCATATGTGTCTCCTCAGATGATCTGTTTGAAAAGCCAGAAGTAAATAATGTGAAGTTTCTGTTCTTGGTGGGTGGATTTGCCGAAGCTCCATTACTTCAACAAGCTGTCCAGAATGCTTTTGGTTCCAAGTGCCGGATCATCATTCCTCAGGATGTGGGTCTCACTATCCTTAAGGGAGCTGTGTTGTTTGGTCTGGATCCTGCCGTCATTAAAGTACGCCGCTCCCCCCTGACCTATGGGGTTGGGGTCCTGAATCGCTATGTGGAAGGGAAACACCCTCCAGAGAAGTTGCTAATTAAAGATGGCACCCGCTGGTGCACTGATGTGTTTGACAAATTCATCTCTGCTGACCAGTCGGTGGCCCTTGGCGAGACCGTGTCACGCAGTTATACTCCTGCAAAGCCTTCGCAGCTGGTCATTGTGATCAATATCTACAGCTCTGAACATGATAATGTCAGTTTCATCACTGAGCCAGGAGTGAAGAAGTGTGGCACACTCCGTCTGGATCTCACAGGAACTGACATATCTGTGCCAGGCCGGAGGGAGATCAAAACACTGATGCAGTTTGGGGACACTGAGATTAAAGCCATGGCAATTGATGTTGCTACATCCAAAAGTGTCAAAGCCGGTATTGATTTCCTTAATTACTGATGAGTATGCCTTCTCTCCCCTCCACTTACTATTTCAATATTCTCTTCTCTCATTCCTCATGCATCACAACATGGACTTCCAAGTTTAGCTAGAAGTACTGACAGATGCCGAAAGAGAGCATCAATCATGGTTGTTCTTGAAATCATGTATTTATAGGACTCAGAATAACTCCCTATCAGGTGCTAAAAATGAAACTGAATAACCCCAAATGGCTAAGTACATAATGGGACTATTTATTGAAAACCCACTGTCCTCTTGATTGGAAAAACAAAATGCTTTACTTGGAAGTATTTTATACCTTCTGTATTGAGCACTCAAATTTGCAAGGCTGATATCCCTAGACTTATGTTTAAGAAGATCCAGTGCAGCAAACCGAGATGAAATCAAATAGATTTGCATAGG
>JAHTLZ010000379.1:5242367-5254641 GCA_023846285.1 Phrynocephalus versicolor
TAGTAGTAGTAGTAGTAGTAGTAGTAGTAGTAGTAGTAGTAGTAGTACATACCAAAATAACATAGCAATACAGTTACCTCCTGAAGAAAGTGTATTTTGAGTAGGATATTTGTTGAGTTGAGATACCCAGTGTAGTGTAGTAAATAGGGTGAAGATCTAGAACTCAGGAAGTCTGGGTTCATTCACATCCCCAATCGGCCATAGAAGGCCTATTAGGGTCACTATAAGTTGGTTCCACCTTGATAGCACATAACACTTTGTTGAATTGTGCTAGTCATATCACAGCTTGGTGAGTTCAACATCTGATTCTAGAGTAGACCTAGAAGTTGGGAGCTTGGTTCCTCAGTTTAAATCCTGGAAGAAGAAGAAAAGCCAGCCTGTGTAGCCTCGAGTAAGTTGCACAGTCCCAGGAAACCCCTATCTCTGCCCAAGAAGAGAATGGTAAACCACTTTTAAGCATTCAGCACTTTAAAAACTCTGGAAAAGGGGGTTGCTATAAGTCAGAATTGACTTGAAGGGACAATATTATGATGGTATGTTATGAACATTTTTATGTTTAACTATAGTTTGAAAAAGCATGAAAGCATATCGACGACAAGTAGATGAACGCCATCCTTTGATACCAGGATACACAGGTAATTTATAGATAGCTCTAGCTTCACTTCTGGATCCATTTTCACAGTGTATAGTACAACCTTACACTAAGTAAAATATGCTGCAGAAAAAGGGTAGCCAAGGAACGGCTGTGTCTCAGCTGAGGCATTCAATTTAAATGTTATTGAGCTCCCACTGATAACCCCAGCTCCTGCCAACCTAGCAGTTCGAAAGCTTGCAAATGCAAGTAGATAAATAGGTACCGTCCTAAAAAGTGGGAAGGTAAAACAGTGTTTTCTTGCAGCCATGCTGGCCACGTGGCTACAGACTTGTACAACACTGGCTCTTTGGCTTGAATATGGAGATGAGCACCGCCTCTATATTCGGACACGACTAGCATGCATGTGCGGGGGAAACCTTCACCTTTACCTTTTTTAATACATGCAGAAGCAGTGTACTGGTAAACACCACTAATAGAATTTTAAAATTTTATTAGGCCATTATAGCTCTTTTATGCCGTCATTTGCTATGAAATGAAATTGCACTGAGAAACTTTTTCTAAACTGCATGCCTATTACAAAGATGGCCACCTTTCAGATGATTTGAGCCCACAACTTTTATCCCCTCAGCTACAATAAAAGTTGTAATGCATAAATATCTCAAGGGCCTCTGTGACCCCTCCTGGTCCATTCCTTTGTCTCTGTGCTTAAAGATTCAATCCTCTCCATTGCACAGCAATTAAAGAGATTTTATTTTCCATTGGCTGAAATTCTGTTGCGTAACATAGTAAGTTGTGGTAGAGTAGATCCACTGAATAGAAGATCCACTGAAATTTGCTGAGTAATTTGTGAGTGCTATTGTTTCAAATTGGACAACTCTTATTGTAATTTATTGTGTAAATAGAAGTCACAACTAGAGTAGATCCATTTGAATCCATAGAATTAAGATAGGACATGCTCCACCAAATCCCCACTGATTCAGTGCCCCTACTTGACTGCGACTTACTGTGAGATTACTGTGAGTGCTGTGTAATAAAAGTGCATGTCTGTGCACAGAAATGGCCAAGCACAGAGTTAATTATCTGAAATCCTATTACTATGCTAAGCAATAAGATTTCAGCCAGTGAACTTTAATTACTTGGGTTTTTTCCCCCACCTCTTTATCAATATAAATATAAAGAAACGTATTGAGTTGCCTTTTCTACCCTCATCATTTCCTCTGCTGGGTTTGAGGGAGTTTCATTAGGCCAAGCCCTTCTCCTCACAAGTAGAGCTTCCACTGGCATAGCCCTCAGGTCACAAAGCAGGCCTCTGTGCCTAATGATGTCCTTTAAAGGCTCGACTAAATCAAGCCAAAGGTATTCTAGAATGTGGGATATAGGGCTGATTGTGAAGAGGTAGTGATAATCCTGTTGACACATTTACTGTGAAGCTACGGAATTACTATGTTTCCCATAGTTCTGGGGCTACAACCACATGAAAGTGTGCTTCACCAGGCCAAGAGCAGTGCCCTGCAAGATGGGAACTAGGAGAGTGGTAGGGCTCCAGGTTAATGACCCCTGCCTTGGCTCATTGCCTTTTCAGATGAATCCTGGTTTCCTGTTGCTTTTTCTAGGCTACATTCCTCTTAGATTCTACCGAATTGGAACAAGTTATGGAAGTGATTCAGTGTGGTGTGTGAATGCATTTCGTGATGTGACTCAAAAAAAGAGTGACCAACTGAATGACCTGAGGTGCACAGCAGCCACAGCACCACAGCTGCCACCTATTTGCTCAAATGAAGAGATTATAAATGTACTCGATGACTATAATTACAATCATCATCCCAATGTGGTAGGTTAGTATGCATCCATTCTAATCAATTTGTGCTTTAGCTACATCGGATCCCAACCTTGTTATCTTAACATAATGGACAAGTGGGTGATGCCTTAATTTGAAACTTTTGTTGCGGCCACTACAGAAATTATGCTACTGAAGTTATGGGTGCCATTTCCAAGGATATCTCTTAAAACCTGACCTGCCTGGTCATTACACAACTCCAGGTACCAGGAGACAGATATTTAGTCTCGTGTGCTCCCAGACGCATTTGGCGGGGTCAATGTGAGATACAGGAAGCTGGACTAGATGGGCCTTTGGCCTGATCCAGCATGGCTCTTCTTATGTTCTTATAGCTTCCCAAGTTCTAGAATGTAAGATGGACTGTTTTTTATAAGCAGAATCACTGGACTCACTTTTGATGCTTCCTAAAAGAACCCAGAAAGCTGGAAGTGGACCTGCTGATGCAACTAACTTAAGAGAGAAGCTGATACTTCATAGGGAAACACATAGTTTGCATGCAAGAGGTCACGGGTTTATTTCCTGGCATTTCCTGATAGGGAGAGGAAGACATTCCACCTGAAATTCTAGACAGTTGCTGACACTCAGAAGAATTAGCAACACAATACTAGATGGACCAGTGGTCTGACTCAGTTTATGGCAGTTACCATGTTCCTTATATCATTGCATATTATCCTCATGGTTTATGACTCACCAGTGGATGACTCGGGTGTTGAGCAGTTCTCACCCTGTGACTGAATGGCCCAGTTTCCCAAAAGTCTTCACCCTCTTGGTTCATGAACCCAGCTTTCCTTTCTAGCTTTCAATGTTCCCTGGCTTTGGTTTAACACCGCAGAAGGAGACACCTTTGAATGTATGGCTTTCTGCCTTTATGCACATTTCCATCCACAACATTGCTGAGCAAAATTTTACCTTGTGAGGAGCTTAGCATCTTCAGTCGCAGAATAACTCCCTGTTTGCCCTGATGCTTTGTGACAAAAATTGGCAGTTCTCTGCTCATTTCTTGGAGTAAAATGTGGCAGCTGTAAGGCTGCTTTTATTTCGTTTTGAAGCAAACTGATGCCTTCTGTTCTCATACTGTTGTGTGCAGCCTTTTCCCTTTGCAGAAGGGGAAAATTAGTGACAATGGCCTCAAGGTTGCGTGTGAAGGGGCAAAATGTATTACTTTTGTTTTGATGAATAGTAGTGGTTAAGGGGGTGACAGCAGTTCCTTGTTTGGATAAAATACCAGGAGTTTTTTTCTAGGACTTTTGTTGAAAATAAAAAAATGAAAAAAAAAATCCAGAATCATCTCTGAGATTACCTGCACTAAGCCATGACAAAGGGTTCTGATAGCTTTGCTACCGCAGACAAGGAGCAATAGAAATTGCTTTCGTTCAATGATTTTCTCTCCAGCTACAAGGACCTGGCCTGTGACGTCTTAAACACTTCCCTGGAGGAACTGAAATGAAGTAATGGATGTCCCCCCAGTTACTTTTCCATAAGGAAAAACATTTTATTGTTATTGTCTCTGTGTTACATTTGTACAAAAATGCGCCGAAATAAAATGATTGGGGGCTCAAGCAACAATATTTGAAGAGGATAATCAGTTTACCTCAGAGGTGTAATACTAAGCATTTTTAGAAATAGTAGGGAGGAGAAAGAGTCAATCATGGTTTATGTTTTCTTTCTTTGGAATTATTCGATGGGCAATTTGTATTGTTTTCCTCAATCCAGGTTGTGTGGCTTTTTTTGTATCAGTAAGCTTTCAAATAATGCCATGTTCGACAATTGTACAGGTCCTGTGGAATCAAGAAGGAGTCTACCTGAGCCTGCCATTCCAGGCTGGACTGGCTTTGTACCCAGGTCCAAGGTGACAGAGTTTGGCCATGGAGTGCGTTACCATGTGATGGCAGAAAATTGCTATCAAGATTTTAAGGATTCCTTGGACAGGGTCAAGCATGATCCTGACAGTGAAGAACCCAAGTATGTTGACATAAGGATCTTTGACTAGTCACCTTGATATAAAACTACGTACTTAACAGTTTCTAGCAGCTTGAAACTATTTTTACTCCAGGAGTTCCATCCAATGGACTTCTGGGATTTGTAGTTTGGTGAAATACCTAAAATTGTCTGTTTGTGAGCACTAATGTTCTGGTCCAGGGGAATGCATTAGGGCTGTTTAAAAGGGAGTCTAAAACCTAAGTACGAATTCCAAGATTTCATAGGATAGAGCACACTGGTTGCTGGTTGATGCTGTTTCTGGTTGCTGGGGCAGAGCCAGGCTGACAAAGGTGGAGGAAAAGTGATACATACAAACAGGCACTCACACACATACATGTTGAGGCATATACAGATCCATTCACACACATAAGGCAGACTTTATCTCAGATAGTCTCTCACCATCAGCCCATTCATTCACTCCAGAATGCTGCCACAAAATTAGAAATGCTTTTACTTGCTGCTGTTTCCCTCTAAGTCTGTTTTTAGTGCTGGGCAGTTAGTAGGACACAGTATCTCATGCCACCCTCCACCCAACTTCAAACCAACTTGTTGCTGGCCTATTACAGAGCAGACCTCCAGGCTGCCTTAACGTACATGCAGAGAATACAACATACAGCCTTTTTTGGGGGGGAGGGGGAGCTACAACTTTATTGGTTACAGCAGCTATTGTTGGCCCAACATTGGGAGTTGGATCTAATGCACTGAGAGTCCACGATGCTCCCCTGATGCCCATCACCAAGAGTGCCAGTCCTCTGGAGACCACATGGGCATATGCTACTCCATGACTCTCTCACATCTGAGAGATGGCCTAGGCCAACTTATCCCCATTCTGAACAGATAGGCTCCTGTTTGCCACCCTCTTACTACCTGGATCCAACTTCAAGAGCCCAAACCACAAACGCCTGCTCAGCAGTCTTATTATATTTTTCATAGCATTTCAGTGACTCTTTCTGGACTGAACTTGGCTGTTTATTGACACCAGCCATGTTGGAGATGCTAGCGTAGAAGAGATAAATTTTAGGCTTGCTACTTATTTTAAGTAAATTAGGCAGGTGCCATAATGACGAGTACCCTACAAACACAGTTTCAGTTCAACAGCCGTCCCCATGCATTTGATTCTGCTAGTCAGCAGGGAGGGCCTCATATAATTCATTACTGAGTCAATTGAGTTGGCCGGGTAGCTCATTGTTTTAGCTATGTAGCTGTAGAGCCAGAGGTTGGCAGTTCAATTTCCCACTGTACCTCATATGATAGAGCCAGCCTATGTAGCCTTGGGCAAGCTGCACAGGGCCAGGGATGACTCCAGAAGATGGGAATAGACATGGGCACTTCATGCTTCATATGAAACATGAGGAGCTGCTGCCCATCTGTGCCTAAGCCCCCTCCCCGCACAGCTGCTAAGACCACTTACTGGGCTCTGCATGTTGCTGAGGTCCTTTGGCTGTGGCAGAATGCAAGTCCACACTGGAGCCCAGCTGGCCCTTCCATCCTCCCCAGATAGCTGACCTCTTTTGGCAAGGTAGGAAGGAAGGAAAGTTTCCCTGTGCATACAGTGAGTGGGAACTTTCTGTCAGCTTGTTGAACCTGTCTCAAGAGTTAGAGGGAAGAGGGGTCGCTTCAAGTCATCCACCGATCCTCACCTATAAATTATCATTACCACATTCAAGCTGGAAGAGACAAAAAGAGAACATTCGCTCTCTCCTTACTGAAGTAGGAAGCAATAAAATATGACCTCACTGGCCACTAAATCTAACCGAAATTGTGAATACTTTTAGTTACCTATGTAGAAGTCTGATTCAACAAGTATTGTTTCCTTTGCACCATCTTCGCTAAATTGATGGGCCAGGAGACTAAAACTGTTTTATTTCAGTCACATGCATATTAAAGATCTACAGCTTGTATAAGGGTACAGTATAAAAGGTACAGTATACTGAAAAAGTGAACATATACATGCCAATAATACTATACGGTGGCTCTTGCATTCAGTGGTAGTTATGACCACTGCATAAAGCTTGTCATGTAATCACTGAAACTGGAAATCAATAACTAACGGTGACTCTCTTTTTAATTATCTTTTTAGGAAAGAGGTACAACTAGCCAAGCCTAAAATGACTCGGCCACACCAGAGATTCTACAGGCCTGAAGGAATGCTGCCGAAATACACTGGTCATATTCCACGTAAGGATTAAGGATTTTACTTTTGGAACAAAGAACCTGGCATATTTCACTATTGATGTTATTAAGCTTGTTTCATCAGAATATCAGGCTCCAAAGTTTAAGACCTCATAATTGTTTGGGAAATAATAATAATAATTAAAAAGCAGGACTGAAGAAGGTGAGAGAGTGGATCATAATAACATTGGAAGAAATCTTCAACTTATCTGTAATATTTTGCATGGACAGGAGTTGACTAGGCTATCTCTGGGTCCCTTCCAGTTCTACAGGCTATGATACTTAGTTCTATCTAGATTAAATCTACTGAAATCAGTGGGGGCTACTTCAGCTGTAACTAACTGTCCATTTCAATATGTCTGCTGTGAGCATGACAAAGTCCGATGCCAACCCCAAAATCTTTGGCTATGGTTTACATGTATGGTCCACCCTTTCAGCCCCCAGGTGTATTCCGGCCAGGTTCACAACAACAAGCAAAAACACTCGGTGAATTAATCGCATAAAATCAATAAAATGGCAGCAGAAAATATCACATATAACATTTCTTACAGTAGCTTAATATTCTTGGCATTGTTGTGAAAGGCTTCTTTGAAAATACTGAAAAAGATGGGTGTAAAATTGATACAACTTTAAGCTGGGGAACAGAAGAATACCTGCAATAAAAACTATCTAAAGCATTGTTTGCAGTTTTTTATCGGTTCAGATGTTTATACAGAGCAATATAATACAGGAGGATTTAAAAATGCTGCTGGAAGTTATTTGATCACATAAACACCCATGGGCAAAATTTAAAAAGTTGCAACAGCCATTTAGGTTTATCGAATTATAGGCCAAATATTCACACCCCAGTCTCCAGGTATGTTTTATGATGGCATCTGTACCAGCTGAAAGTTCTTCCTCTATACAACTAGAGGGGACCCGGGATTTAAGTCATGAGAACTGGGCTTCTTTTCTTATGAGGTTGAAGCATTTCGATACTCATCCAAGTCACTTCATTCTGAGGAAGGTCAATGGACTGAAGAAATGACTTGGATGAATAGCTCCATGTTTTAGTCCCACAAGAAAAGAAGTCCAGTTGCCATGACTCAACTCCCAGATAACCTCACCTGGATGAATGAGAATCTCTCCACAGACAACTAGAGGAGACATTTTCTTCCATCGAAAGGGGTTGCATGTGCCCTCTGATACTCCAGTGGAGTCCCTCCAAGGAAGCCAAAATCTTAGCAATCAGATGTTTGATAGGGGGATTGGAGGTGGAATCAAGACAGCCAGTCATAGCTGGAAAACAGAAAGGGACCACAGGAAGAGAATTTGCACAAGTTTTGCACAGATGAAAATAAATGAACGGCAACTGATTTCTGCACATGGAACATGTCTTCCTGGATTAATGTTAAATGATGGCCAACCTCAGTATCCCAGGTTCATCTCAGGCACAAAATATTTCACTGCAACATGGTATGTGGTATTTCAGTGTTGTAAGATGCAGGACATTTTTTTGTGGTGGGGGGGTGGGGTAACTGCTGAAATTCCCTGAAAATGACCCTGGGAACGTGGAAATTTCAGACTCCATGACCAATATGTGGTTTTGATCATAAGAAAAAAACTCAAGCAAACTGTTGTGTCTTACAGATGAACGTTCTGGAATTGGAAAGACCTTTGGCAATGTATGCAGAAGCTGTTCTGTATGCTTCCATCCTGATGTCAGTTATGGGGCATATCTTGCAAAGAAGCGCAAGGCTGAAAAGATGCAGGAACCAACCCAGGAAGAGAAGAATGTGTAAAGCTCATAATCTTTTAATCCTTCACAGAAGACAATTAAAAATGTATAGTAATGTTTGAGATAAGTGCTCTGAAATGCCTTCTGTATTTGTTGATTTTTACACGTGGAAGGGATATAACTATTTCAGGCATGCTGCCATATTTATCACTTTCACTTGTAGGGTTATGGGTACATGTCAGCATCCAGAACATGCTCTAGAACAGTGTTCCCCAACCTTGGGTAACCCCAGTGTTCTTGGACTGCAACTCCCAGAAACATGGACCAGTACAGCTAGTGGTGAAGGCTTCTGGGAATTGCAGCCAAGGTTGGGAACCACTGTTTTAGAAGCTGCTAATTCTTGATCAGTTGAAAGGCGAGGGTGATCAGTTGCCCTCGTGCTGAAGGAATCATAAAAATGTAACTGTAAATATTCATTTGCAATTACCAGCCTCAGAGTGAAATTGCTAAATGACTGAGATGTCATTTCCAAAAGAATTCATCAGTACTTTACCTGTATATGCACACAGATGGGTGCAAACACATGTTTGTTTGGATGGAAGTATTTGGCAGCGGAAAGATCCCAAATATCTTGGTTGTGGGAAGCAATCTGGAAATTGAGGTGGAACACATAGGTGTAAGTGGAGCCAGTGCCTGTTGGGTGTAAGGACCAAGACTTTTTGATGAGTGGGGTAAACAATATCATCTGCCACACTCAAGACTTTCTCCTTTTCCATCTGGGCTTACAGTAAATTTGATGGCAGCTGGGGAGAAATGGATTCATTCAACGACACTATAGCTGGGGTTCAGTCAGTGATTTACACTCATAGAATCATAGAATCATAGAATCATAGAATTATAGAGTTGGAAGAGACCTCATGGGCCATCGAGTCCAACCCCCTGCCAAGCAGGAACCCCTTCACAATATTTCCGACAGATGGCCATCCAGCCTCTGCTTAAATACCGTCAAATACTCATTCATGTGACATTATTAAATTACGACAGCAAATTTGTCACCAAATAATGAGAATCTGGTTGCATTTTTTTCACTTATGCTTTTCTGCTGCTGCTTTAAAAAGTGTGTACTGTGTATGGTTTCTAATGTATTAAAATAAATGCATTGTTAGTAACTGATTGAATTCTACTGTAACTGCTAAAAAGTAGCTGCATCTCAAGGATGTTGCTGTCAAATAAGACTGGCACTTGAAATATCTTTTAAACTCACAAACATTTAAGTAATGTTTATATACTCTCTAGTGCTTGAAAATATTGTCACACAGGCTTTTAATGATCATAAGTGAGTCCCTGAATGCTGTTTTTTAGCTGAGCAAATTACTTTTTAAAATTCTAAATCTTAAATCACCCAGTGCATTTAATTACTATTGTAATTTAAATGTTTTAATGGATTTTTGTCATCTTTTCTGTTTATGAAGTTTGACGATGTCCTATACATGTTGGATGATAATGTCTTATTGACAATGTCCTATACATGTTGGATGATAATGTCTTATTAAATGTAGCATCATTACTAGACAAGTGGCTGTCATTTAGATACCGAGCCAGGGGCATTTCTATTCACAAATAGGCAGATCATACGTTTCCAGTATCGACTTTGATTTTAGTAGCTTCTTAAGATGCACGGTGGCGAACCTTTGGCCCTCCAGATGTTTTAGACCACAACTCCCAGAGCCCTTTGTCATTGTCAATACAGGCTTGGAATTTTAGGGGTTGTGGTCCCAAACATCTGGAGTGCTGAAGGTTCACCACCACTGCACAAGACAGAGAAAGATGCAAAATAATGATTGAGGAAGATAGTATATGCTAAGAATTAAGAAAGGGGGTGCTTCTAAGCTCATCTTCAGTTCCCCAGTTTGTGGTTGGTATCAGAACCAGGCACAAAAGTCCACCCCACCCACCCCCCGACCTGTCTGATTTGGCTACAGTGACACATGGCTTAGTTACACCTAACGTGGATTACTGTAACACCCTCTATATTTGGCTGCCTTTGTAGATGTCTCAGAATCCTCAGCTGGCTTAAAATGCAACTACCAGACTACTGACTGTGGCCAGTTGTGGGGAGCATATAACACCCCTCCTACAACTGTATTCACTACCCGTTTGTTGCCAGGTCCAATTCAAAGTGCTGGTTGTTATTTATAAAGCCCTCTACAGTTTGTGTCTAAGGCAGGCTATCTGAAGGACTGTATCCCCTCATATGACCCTTATCAGTCCCCTCAGATCGTTGGAAGAGTCCCCTCTCTTAGTCCCATTGCCATAACAGGGACGTTTGATGGAGACATGAGGGAGGGGCTTCTCTAAGGATGCTCCCAAGTTGTGGAATGTTCTCCCTTGAGAATGCATTTGGGCTTCTGTATCCATGGGGTATCTGTTCTATAATCTCTAATGCCTGAAGATAGTAGCAAACTTTATATACAACATTAAAGGTGGTAGAAGCCACAAGGGAGTGGACAAAGGCCATAACTGACTTTTCAGGTTTTCTTTGGTATTAGAAGTACATTTTCCCCATATTTATTTCATGACAATCCAAATAAATGTTTTGCATTTGCCCCTCATGAGTTAGATCTGTAAGAGATTAAAAGGTTTCTCTCTGTGTGTAGCATAGATAGCTTTTTAAAAATGTATAACTTAGACTAGTTTGCATTTGGTTGTATAGTAGCTTGTTGAATATTTAAAATTCTAAACCTTTCACTTGAAGTCTAAAGGTTAAGAGAGTGTCTCCTCAGTCTATAATTTTTACAGTCTGCCATTAGGAGAAGGGGTAGATTAGGTGGCATCTGCTATATTGCAGACTATAATTATTAACATTATTTGCATTCTAAATTCACTGTTAAAATCTCTCCCTTGGTGGAAGAGTGCTGTTTCAATGAAGTTTTGCATAGGAAAGTGGTGTACAAGGCTCGGCTGGAACTTTTAACAACAGGCAATGGAGAGGCATATTCTGATTCAAATGTGTAGAAACTGCTGCAGAATTTTGAGTTTCTGGCAAAATTCCTTTTGCTACACAGTAGAAGTATACTGAGATACACAGAGGATAATAGTTTCAAGTTTCCATTATTCAGGGCCCACCTCTTTCTCAGTAAGTTAAAGTGTCAATAACTCACTCTGAGATTTGAAGGAGAAAAAGTAAAAATAATTTATTTACTTACAGTTATTTGGAGTTATAGACTTGTGTGAGCTGCTTCTGTCTTTCTGCTTACATACTATCAACTAAAGAGATCAACAGCAAACAACTGACTGCTTCCTACTAGAGATGGGCACGACTAGGGAAAATGACGTTTTCGAGTTGTCGTGTGTCGGAGGCAGCCCGTTTCGGCTCGTTTCCGTTTTTCGCAAAAATTCGCAAAAATTAGTCGGTTCGTTTTTTCGTTTTTTCGTTGTCGTTAGTACTGGTTTGGGGGGGTAGCGGGCTCCTGGAGGCAGCTGCAGGAGTCAGCCAGAGCCACAAGTGACGGACTGGCAGACTCTTTGCACCCGCTGCATCTCACGTACTTGCATGTAGTGCAATGCAAGTAGATCTGGCTTAGGGTTAAGACGGGTTAGCACAAGGGCTAGGGTTAGGCTAGTTACGGGTGAGGTTAGGGTGAGTATTGGGGTGCACCTCTGGGTGCCTCTCTGACCCACTTAGAAGGACAGTGTACTGGCGTATGGGTTAGGCTTAGGCTTAGGGTTCAGGTTTGGGCTACGATTAGTGGGCTGTTTATGCCCGATTGGCACATCCCAGAAGTCTCTGTGGTCAACCTGGCCAAGTGGCCATGCGATTGGTGGAAAATTTGCATGGTCCACTCCCATGGGCGAGCCCATCATTGCGAATCTGCAGGTGTAAAAAAATAATAATAAAATAAAATAAAATAAAATCAACGGAGACTTTTTTTTGCAAGAAAAACCCACTGCTGCTACTGTAAAAATTCAAGCA
>JAHTLZ010000379.1:5254651-5287635 GCA_023846285.1 Phrynocephalus versicolor
TTTCGCATGTTTCTGTGGTGCTTTGGTGGGGTTTTGGGCAACGATTTCAAAAAAATTATTGCGGTCGCCATTTTGGATCCCCCCGCACTGCATGGCAAATGGATGCGCCCTCCCAGCTTGGTACCAGCAGCGCAGCAGTAGCAACAGCCAAGGAGAGGGGGGCGGGGAACCCCCCCCCCAAATAAAACACCCTTCTGGCCTGGTAGGTGCCCTCAGACAGTTTTCGCTTGCTTTTAGGGCCGGGAATCGGGGTTTTTTTTAACTTTTAAAAACTTTTTTTCTGTGCCTCTTGGCATCGCTCGATCGCGTGATGCCAGGAACGACCACGACAAATCAGACCAAATTATTCATTCGTTGGTTCGAGTTCGAGTTCTGGCGGAGTAATTCCCATTACCGTTTCCATTGAGTAACGGAAACGGAAACGGGAATACCACTAAGTCGTGCCCATCTCTACTTCCTACCAACTAAAGAGAGGGTGAGAAACAGCAGAGAGGCAGGCATCCTTCTAAATTCAAATGCTGGAATGGGCAATTGGTTAGTGCTTGAAAAACAATCAGTTGCAGCCCAGAAAAAGTCCCTCCCAGTCACACAAACCACAAACAGCATGCAAGGCTGCAAATAAAACTCCAACGGAAATCACAGTTGAATATTCCTTGCTGAGCTATCTCTTCAAGATGGAAAGTTGGAATTAGACTATGATTTCATATTTTTGACTTTGTTGTCAATGGTTCATGGAATTGCATGGTTTATGAGACCTCCTGATTCCAACACAGCTTACACTATTGAAGGTTCAATGTGAACATGCACAGAGTCAAAATCCAGAGTTTTGACTCTGTGCAGAGTTTTGACTCTGTGCCAATTTTAGTGTGACTTATTTCCTGGCCAAGCAGCTGATCCATGGCTTGGTGCCTTACTACCTCCTACAGGTATCCATTTGATGGTAGCACCCTGCCACAGTTCCTCCAGGCACTACCTCTGAGTAGGCTCCTGTCAGAAGGGGATGGGGCACCAACCTGCAGACTAGCTGTTTGGCCAGGGAACAGACCAGGCCAAACGGCAGACTTCAGGCTCCAGTCCATCTCTAATCTGTGGTGTGGGGAAAAGACTTAGCCAATAAGTATGCCAGTCCATAGTTTGTTTGACAAGATTGTGGAAATTAGAGACAGTTAGCTGCAAAGTCCTTCATAAATGTTGCTATTTTGGAAGAGTCTAGCCTGTGTGGAGATGCATAAATTGCTTGAAGACAGTGCAGAGAGATCAATGGATGCATTGAAAGGATGTAGTAAAATAAGGCAGGATGGAAAGCAGAACAGTACGACCAAAGCTGCTAGTAACATCCCATATTGGTTACTGCAATGTGCTCTACGTGGGGCAGCCTTTGAAGATGGTTCTGAGATTGCAACTGGTTCAGAATTGTGCGGCATGGCTGCTAAGTGGTGGTGCCACCATGGATCATATCATGGTAATTCTGCGTAACCTGCATTGGTTACCAGTTGTTACCTGAGCCCAATTCAAAGTGCTTGTTTTGACATATAAAGCCCTAAATGGCTTAGGACCTAGATTCCTGAAGGACCACCTCCTTCCATACGAACCTACCCGCAGTTAGGATCGAGCCAGGGGGCCCTCTTGAAAGAGCCATCCCTCAAGGAGGTGAGACAGATAGCTTGTAGACATAGGTCCTTCTCAGCAGCTGCCCTCAAGCTATGGAATGCACTCCCGAGTGAGATCCGATTGGCGCAAACATTGATGACATTTTGGCGCCAGGTAAAAACTTTCCTGTTCCAGAAGATTTTTAATTGATACAATATAGATTGTTAGTCCTCTGATGGCTATTTTAGTGTAATGATTTGAGTGTAAGGTTTTTATTATTGTTTTAATTATTTATTGATATTTTATGTTTTAACTGTTTTAATTCTTTTGATTGCAAGCCACCCAGAGACGTTTGGTAGTGGGCGGCATATAAGTTGTAAAAACAAATAAGTAATAAATAAATAAATAGCGTGACAAAATATTATTACCATTTAGTAATACAGTATTTTATTTTGTATTAGTTTATTTATATTTAGGACATTGCTACCAAAGGCCAACTTTTATTTTATGTTCTCCAGGCTTCTGGAAGTTGAGCTGGGTATTGCCCGTAGAAATGGAGGATTAGGGAGGAGGCAAGAAAGGCCACAATAGGATCTTAGTTTCATGGACCGAGTTTCAGTTATCAAGAAATGGTAATCCTTTTGGCTGGAGAAATTTCATATTTAATTGTGTGTGGCGTTTGCTACAGACCTTTGCATTTCTTGCTCCAACACACAGTATATCCTATTAAGGAGGGTGGAGGAAACCATGGTGAAGCAGCTGGGACTTTGCCCTTGGAGCATTAACATTTAGATAAGAACAAAGTCTACAGATTAAGCTACTGGTAAATGTGCTTAAAAACAACCCAGTCTTCCTCATTGGATAGCTCAGTAGTTTAGGTATCTGGCTGCAGAGCCAGAGCTTGGGAGTTAAATTCCTGGGATCAATGATCCAAGGGGTCCCTTCCGGTTCTGCGGTTTTAGGATGATGACGTTGATTAACTTTTGCATTTGACCCTGTGTTTAAACTGCCTGCCCATTGCCTTGACTATATAGTCGTGTTGCCTGGTCACATCTTCCTATCCAATCACATATAGACATGACAACATTCAGAATCCCTCAACTTCATGGCCGATAGCTGTGCTGGATTGAGGATTCTGTGAGTGGCTTTTCCAAATTCTGAATATATTACAGAGCAATCCAGAAAACTGGCACCATGAAAATGTGTCCATAACAAGTGAACAAAACAGATACTGCAATAAAAGACTACGCTCAGTCCAGGCCAAGAACAGGTTGCTAGGAACTGTGATAATACAATGTTAAAAAACAAATGCCAAAAATGAGATACTAACTAGAGATGGGCACGAATAAAAAAAATGGCATTTCATTTGTCGTTTGTCGTTTGGAGGGTCTATTTCGTTTTGTTTCCGTTTTTCGCTAATTTTTGCAAAAAAATCATTTTCATTTTCGTTTGTTTCATTACCATTTCGTTACCATTTATTTCAATTTTTGTGATTTTTTTAGGATTTTAAGCAATTCACTCATTTTGCAGTAATGGAAACGAAACGCACGACAAAATTTCCGGTGTTTCTGTTCATTTCATTTCATTTTAGAGACAAAATTCGTTTGTCATTTCATTACGTAATGAAACAAAAAAACAAAAACAGAAACAAACATTGTTTGTTTCGTGCCCATCTCTAATACTATTAAAATGTGATTAAGAAAAAAATTGGTTGTGCGATTTTCTTGATATTGTGAATTTCCGTCTGATTAGTGTTAAGAAAGTTGCGCTTAAATGCTTAAGAGAGATAGAAACATATCCTTTTGTTTTATAGAAGGTTCTGCTGGTTTTCTTGAGGTAATGCGCTGAAAAAATATTTTCAAAATCTAGAGGAATTTTTGTGATCTCCAAACTCCCAGCTGGATTTCTTCTTGACATTTACATTTTCCTGGGTTAATTGGCAGCAGAATGTTAAGAGTCTGAAAGCAATGTGTGTCATACTGAATGAATGGGACAGGCTGTGTTTGCTGTTTATGTAAAAGAGCAAAAGACCTGCCAAGTGCTTGAGGCTTTTAGCATACCAGAAGCAGTGTTTGGATTTTACTCTATTTTACAATATTTTGATAGCTTCTTTTGTGCAATAAAATGTATTAATATCTTCATTCCAGTGGGGAAATGAATAGCAAGGCCATTTGCTTAGTCCTAAAGGGTTTAACAGCAAAAAGCAATCCTGCAGGAGAAAATTGAATATGCCAGGTGGACTTCACAGTTTCTGATTTTCCAAAACACCAGGACACATCAATGTAATAATAATTTCTGTCAGATTATCAGTCTAAATGATCACACCTTTCTTCCTCTGACCACAATGACAGCCTGTTTTCAAAAGCCGATAACAAAAGCTGCATTTTGAAGCCGGAACTGCGTTTAACAAACGACACCAGCTCCTCAAATTAAATGTCTCTTAATTGATTTGATGCTTATCAAATCTCGAATGTTCATTTACTGTGCAAATCAAAAACTTTGCTCTGAATAGCTCAATATTAACTTTTTAAAAGAAAAATACCCAATCAATCATGCACATATTTTGTACATATTTCGTTGCAAATAGCATTCAAGCAGATATGAGTGATTATATAGTAAGGAGCATAATTTATATATCACAAGCAGTGGGGCATTTTGTCAGTGACATAGCTAAAGAATTTGACACCTTTACAAGAGAACAATGTATGTCAACTGAAATATATACCAATTAGACCCAGTGAGACACTTAGATGAATGATGCTAGAACATGCTATATTTACAAATAATATGTGGTTTACAGCCCCTTGCCTTTTCAAACAACACATCTATTCATGTTGCTATTTTTTAAAAAAATAAATTAAGCATTTGGAAAGGTCACACAACTATCTCCATTAGCACTGAAAGCCAGGAAAAATGGACAGTAATTTGATGTCATTTAACTTTGCATTTGATGGGATAGCTTTGTAAAGTGTTATTTGTTTAAATGCTTCTCGCCAAAGTGATTGTTGCTCCACTTCATTATTAAAAGAGGATGTTCGGTAACCCATGGTTAACTCTGAATACACTGATGTCCTGGAGAATGGTACCAAGAGGAGGTAGGCAAATGTGAGTTGGAGTAAAGTTGTTTTCTAAAGGTTCTAAAAAAGGAGAGCTGAAGAGAACAGGGCCGCTTGACCACCACCCCTTGTGCTCAAGCAGCCTACGTTCAAGAATTGTTTGCAAAATTACAGACCAAGAGTGCAGAAACTTTTTTTTTGTCAGAGGACCTCAGATGTAATCTGTTAGAGCTGGATGTTGGCAGGAATCCAAACCAAAGTGACCAAAACTTGCACAATGGATATGGTCATGAGGAAGGCCAAGATCCAATTGAAATTAAATCAATATCTGTGTGTGACTTTCAGCACTTTCTCAATCCAGTTGTCTACTTCTAGATTTTATTCATCATTAAGAACAAATGTCATGTTTTTCCACCAATGTGTTCATGGTAACATATCTGGCTCTCCTCCTTTCTCAAGGGGAACTGTAAAGTATGCCATCCTGATAGAAGGTGACTGGCCCAAGCTTATCCAATGAATTTCATGGCTTATGGCAAGCTGAATTTCTGTCCTGTTCTCTTCAAAACGTGCCACTGAAACCCACCTGAGACTGAGTCTTTTTGTTTTTTCTTGAAAGTGGGATGTGCTCTTACTGATATCATGAGAAGCTGGAGCCTTTGGTAACCTTTCTGCAGGTACATTTTATTGTAACAGTTTTAAATCCAATGGGTCTATATGCTTACTTAGGGCGCTTTTACACAACCTCTAAAATCCGGTGGCAACTTAAATTCGGACCAGAGATTGTGGGGGTTTGTTGCTCTTCCTGTGTTCCCACCCCTCCGCACTCCATTGTTCCTGTCTGTGTGAGGGGAGGGAGAAAAAAAGGAGAAAAAATGCAGGCTCACCTCCATTTGCCTGTCGAAGCAGCCCCGAGCAGCCCCGTAGTGACCCCTGTCTCTTAAAGGGGCAGCGGGGACAAAAAAACAAACAGAAGGCGAGGGAGCCCGGCATTCAACCCAGCTTTACAATCCGCATTGGAAGATTTTTTTACCTCCTGGAGGCCAGGTACTTGAAAAGTGCGCTGGGACTCGCTTAGGTGGGCATGTTCATACTTAATTTTTTTTGTTTAGTCCGGAGCTGGTGGGAAAACATTTTTAAGCTCTGGATCTGGGAGCCCTTTGCCTTGGATTTTAGGGGTCGTGTAAAAGCACCCTTAGATATCTGTTGGTGAACCTCGCAAATAGAATTTTTTAAAAAATGAGCCTTTTCTTGTTCACAGTTCTATATCAGACAACATGAGCAGCTATAAAAACAAGATACTACATTTTGTGCAGCCTAGACCTAGGCAACAGCACCAATACAGAGGTTGTTTGTAGAACTTCAAAGTTCAAGTGTCCCATTGAATTCAAATTCAGATTAACAAAAAACATCTTCCTTAACTAACTCCTAGAAGACTCAGCTCCACATATGGAATCTTAAGAACCCTAAGCCAAATTGGCAAGGGCTTCAGCAGTCCAAGCGACAACAGCAACTCCAGCCTCTGGTTCTCCTGCTCCTCCTGATTCAAATTTCATACTGTTTTCCACATTGCTTGTTCCTTCAATTTCAACAGTAGAAAAACAAAAGCAGAAAGTAACTACAGTTATCCCCTGCCATTTTGCAGTTCATATACTGCGGTCCCAGTATATTGTGGGACCACAATATATGAAATGCAAGTCCCCCTGGGGCAAGTTGCTGGGGCACATTTGAAGCCTTTTGCACTTACCCCAGACCTGGCGCTGTCCCGAACAGGCCTCTGACGGGCTTCCTGGGCCTGTTGGAAGCCCCAGAAGTGGTTTTCCAGCAAACCAGAAGTCACTTCCAAAAAACGAAACGTGACTTCTGGATCAATGGAAACCACTTCTGGAGCCTCCGACACAATTCCTTGCCTGTCGGAGGCCCCAGAAGTTGTTTCTGATGAACCAGGAGTGACTTCTGGAAAACTGGAGGTGATTTCTGGATCAATGGAAGCTACTTCTGCAGCCTCAACAGGCTTCCCTGGCGTGTTGGAGGCTGCAGAAGTAGTTTCCGGTGAACCGAAAGTGACTTCCGGATCACTAGAAACCACTTCTGGGGCCTCTGAAGGCCCTGGAAACCCATTGGAGACCCGTTTGGGGCAGTGCCAGACTTCAGGTAAGTATAGGAGGCCTCAGATAGCCCCCTCAGCCCCAACCTGACCCAACATCTGCATATCACAGATTATCCATTATTGTGGGTTGGATCGGGTCCCTAACCACTGCAATAGGTGTGGGATTAGTGTATATGATTCTATTCATGAGTACTTTCAAGGAAGCTGTTAAAGGTAAAATACCGCTTGAACTTTATTATTGACTATGTTCCTGAAGAATTTGGGTGAAAGGTTGATTAGAAGGCTTCAGGCGATTGTGATTTCATATGTAATGAACCTTGTTCTCAGGCATGCTTATTGTGCACATCTTTCTTAAGATTAAGTTTACCCACATATCCACTGTTATCCTCCAAGTTAAGGAAAAACCGGAGAGAGCTCAGTTATGTTCATAAGATAGGAATGAAGTCTCCTGACTCCCTTCCAATCATGCTCACGTACAGGAGAGCTACACCACAGAGGAAGCATACACTTTCCACAGAGGAAAGCTATAAAAACATAAGAACATAAGAAGAGCCTTGCTGAAACAGGCCACAGCCCATTCAGTCCAGCAATCTGTCTCACACAGTGGCTCACCATTTGCTTCAGGGTATTCCCAAGCAGATGTCTTCACCTGCTTATGATTCCCCACAAATGGCATTGAGAGATATCCTGCTTACCTCTCCAACCCGGAGGTTGTCCTTAGGCATCCATAATGATAGCCATTGATACCCTTGTTCTCCATAAACTTGTCTAATCCTTTCTTAAAGCTGTCAAGTTTGACAGCTGTCACCACTTCTTTTGGCAGAGAGTTCCAGAGACCAGTGATCCTCTGGGTGAAAAATTACTTTCTCTTATTTGTTTGAGATCTAGCACCCAAAAGTTTCATGGAGTGCTCCCTAGTTCTAGTGTTGTCTGATAGGGAAATTAGTTTTTCCTTATTTACTTTGTTCACACCGTGTATGATTTTATAAACTTCAATCAGGTCACCTTTTAGGTGCCATCGTTCAATAGTGAAGAGGCCCAGCTGTTGCAGCCTCAGATGGTAAGGAAGGTTGCCCTCATCTGAACTTTTTCCATTTCCATAATATTCCTCTGGAGGTATGGTGACCAGAACTCTACACAATACTCCAGATGGAGCCTCACCATTAAAGATGGGCACGACTAGGGAAAATGACGTTTTCAAGTTGTCGTGTGTCGGAGGCAGCCCGTTTCGGCTCGTTTCCGTTTTTCGCGAAAAATCGCAAAAATTAGTCGGTTCGTTTTTTTGTTTTTTTTGTTGTCGTTAGTACTGGTTTTTGGGGGAGGGGGAGCGGGCTCCTGGAGGCACCTCTGTGGGGTGGGTGCCTCCTCTGGCCTGCTATAAAGGGAAAGCAGGCTCCTGGAGGCACCCGTGGATGCCTCCTATCCTCACCCACTAGGAAGGGGCAGCAGCAGGCTCCAAGAGACCCCTCAACATGGGGGTCTCCCCTCCTCACCTGCTGCTGCAAAATGGCATGCATAACCATATATGGATATGCATACCAGTTGCAGACAGTGAGACCAGTCCCCTGGTATGACCCTCCGTCCAGGACGACTGGGTCGCACCTGCCATGTCCCACAAAGAAGGGAATCGTACTTGCGTGTAGTGCAATGCAAGTAGATCTGGCTATGGGTTAAGGTGGGTTAGTGCAAGGACTAGGGTTAGGCTAGTGACGAGTAAGGTTACGGTGGGCTAGTGGGTTGCACCTCTGGGTGCCTCTCTGACCCACTAAGAAGACAGTCTGTGACGTATGGGTAAGGAGTCAAGGATTAGGGTTAGGGGGTGAGGGGGCTAGGGCAGGTTTTAGGGGGCTTTTTGGCACATCCCAGAAGTCTCCATGGCCAAGTGGCCATGCGATTGGTGGGATGGCTCCAAAAATTTGCATGGTCGTCCACTCCCACATGACTCGGCCAGCCCATCATTGCGCAGGTGTAAAAAAAATAAAATAAAATAAAATAAAATAAATGGAGGACAGAGGAGGAGAGGAGAGACATTTTGTTGCAAGAAAAAACCCACTGCTACTGTGAAAAATCTGGCAGTTTATAAATTTCCGCGTGTTTCTGTTGTGCTTGTGTATTTTTGGACCACGATTTCAAAAACAATATTGCGTTCGCCGCCCCATTTTGGATCCCCCGCCCGCACTGCATGGCATGGCGAGTCCGGCTGCCCAGGATGGGGGGGAGGCGGGACCCCCCTCCAGAAACCACCCCTTCGGTAGGTGCCCTGCGCCCTTAGTCAAGCAGGCATTTTTCCGCCTGCTTTTTGGCCCGGGAATGGGTGGGGGGAGAGTTTAAAAGTTTTTTCCTGCGCCGTCCGTGCCGCTTGAGCCGGCAGCGAGACTTGTGCCGTGCGGCTTGTTGCTGCTGCGAGCCTGCGGCGAGTCCCACCAGAGCAGCCCAGGATGGGGGGGGGAGGCCAGGACCCCCCCTCCAGACCAGAAACCACCCCTCCGGTAGGTGCCCTGCGCCCTTAGTCAAGCAGGCATTTTTCCACCTGCTTTTTGGCCTGGGAATGGGTGGGGGGAGAGTTTAAAAGTTTTTTCCTGCGCCGTCCGTGCCGCTTGCTTGCGCTTTAATTGCGGCGGCCGACGGCGAGACTGGGCTTTTTACTGGCTGCGAGCCTGCGGCGAGTCCCACCAGAGCAGCCCAGGACGGGGGATGGGGGGAGGCCGGGGACCTCCAGAAACAACCTCTCTGGTAGGTGCCCTGAGGCATGGCAGGCATTTTTCCGCCTGCTTTTTGGCCGGGAACCGGGTTTTTTAACTTTTTTAAAAAAAAATTCTGTGCCGCATGGCATCGCGCAATCGCGCGATGCAAGTAACAAGCACGACAAATCAGACCAAAATTGTTCGTTCGTCGGTTCGAGCTCGAAGTCTGGCGGAGTAATTCCCGTTACCGTGTCCGTAGAGTAACGGAACCGAGTAACGGAAACGGAAACGGGAATACCGCTAAGTCGTGCCCATCTCTACTCACCATAGATTTATAAAGAGGGAAAATGACACTTGCTGACTTATTTTCTATACCATTCCTAATGATCCCTAGCATTGAGTTTGCTTTTTTTCACTGCTGTGGCACACTGGCTTGACACCTTCATTGAGCTGTCCACCATGACACCAAGGTCCCTTTCCTGGTTTGTTGCCGATATTTCGGATCTCATCAGTTTATAAATGTAATTGGTTTTTAGTTTTTTGTTTTTTTTGTTTTTTTTTTTTTGCACCAACGTGCATTACTCTGCACTTACTAATGTTGAAGCTCATTCGACACTGGTTTGCCCACTCCCCCAGTGTCAAGAGATCTCTCTGGGAGCTCCTCAAAATTTCTCTCAGTTTTTACTATTCTGTATAATCACTCTCAGTTTTTACAACCCCGTATAATTTAGTGTCATTGGCAAACTTGGCTACCTTGCTATTTACTCCTACTTCTAGATCATTTATAAAGAGGTGGAAAAGCAGGGGTCCCAGTACTGAACCTTGGGGGACCCCACTCTTTACCTCCCTCCACTTGGAGAAGTGTCTTTGCCTTCCCAACATCATTGGTACCAATGTGTACCATGACCACTGGTTCCTTCCCAGTTCTTTCAAACAAACTATCTAGATGTCTGCATTTGCTGCAAGTGTAGTTCTCCGTGTGTTTTGGCAAGGTGACAAACATGACACAAGTGTTGCAGGTAACTACAGCTGCTCCCTCCAACTCCATTTTAACGAGTGCAGTATTCTGGGCCTCAAAAATGTACACGTTTGCTACCTTTCTATCTAGTAAAACTATTTTCTTCCATTGTTGTTTATTTGAAATCTAATGGTGTGTGGACCTGTAAAGCAGCTCTACTCCAACTGTTTGTTCCTGTTTGTTTGGTTCTCCTCAGAACTTGGAAACTGCTGGGAGCAGTTATTTAAAGGTAAAACTCCACCCCCTCAATCACTGTAAGCACAGGAAGTAGTCAGCCCTTCAGCCGTGTGCTCACCATGTGCTCGCTCTATTGTTCTGCAAGCCTCCTCTCTTTCTGGTGCTCTGCAAGAAAAAAATCTATGATCCTCCCTACTTTTGTACCACATTATACCTTATTTGAAATTGATGAGACACTGAGTATATGTAATTGTGTGACCAAGCATGTATATATGACTGACAGAATATCAGATGACTGACCCAAATGAATGTGGTATGATCCAAACTGGTGGTAACCATACTACTGTGGAAAATGGGGTCCTTCAAAATAATAGTGATAGGTGCCTGGGGAAAATCATCTTGTCAAGAACATTACATCTAAGAATAATCACATGGAAAACCACATCCTTTGCCATGCTTGGACTTTTGGTACATGCTTTGAAAAAGAGGGTATTGCCCTTGAAAGCTTGTAATGAATTTTTGTTATTTTATTAGTGGCCTATAGCCACCTATAGCCTAGTCTTGCATTTGTATTTTGTAATGGCCACATGGCTCCCTCCTTTTTTTTTTTTTACTTTACTTGTGTTAGTATCAATAGTTTTCAGTTATGGCCTATGACTAAGTTAAAAGATCGGTAGCTTCCACTGGCCTCTACAGTATTCTGTCTGTAGGCTAAAAGCCTCTAAACTCTGTCTCTCAGTTGGTCGGGCAATTTTTATGTTTGTAATACCTGTGGGCAGGCATTACAAACTGGACCTGTTGTCAGGATCTGTAATTTATGTGCCACATGGAAATATATAGGATCAGTGAATCTCATTGGTGCTTTGTCATGTGATTCAGTACATAGGAGGATAAATGCAAATGGCTACATAACTGGCCAAGGTGGCATAAAAATTAGCCAGTGACACAGCAGATGCTTTAGAGTACCCGAGCAAAGAACTGTTCCAGATGAGGCAAATAGCTTTGTAGAAACCATTTGGGTTCATATTGTGCACTTGCAAATGAAGAAGGCATAAAACCGTTTTGTGTGACTTCATGGTTATTTTAATGAAGGGTTGAAATAATGTATGAAAAGAAAATGGAAGAAGATATGGAAGAAGAATTATGCAGCTTGGATAAAATAGCATTGAGAGATCCTTTTATTATTTACGGTCTGTAAATTTGCCTCCACACAAAAATTACATTTCTAAATTCAGGTTTGTAGAAAAATTCTTCCTATATTTGCAGGTTAGCATGGTGTTAGTGTTTGCAGAACGTCTTCTCTCACAGTTTCACTGCCACAGAAATTGTATCTGAGGATTAAACATATATAAATATATATTCAGTATCTGTATGTCTATATGTCTATTACTTCATATTTTGTAATGTCACATTAGTATGCCAATTCACCGTCAACATTATTTCCCAGTTTTGCATTGTATATTGCCAGAAAGTATTATAGAGGAAAATGTAGGGATCTTCCAGATGCTCCACTGTTGCTTTTTTGTTGCCTGATAATGGAAAATGTGGGGACTTACTAGGACTTGTGTCCCAACTGCCCAGGGCTAAAGGGATCCAGTGTTTCATGGCTATAAAGTGAAGGTAATGGTTTCCTCCGCACATGCGTGCTAGTCATATCCAACTCTAGGGGCAGTGCTCATCCCCGTTTCCAAGCCAAAGAGCCAGTGTTGTGCAAGTCCATGGCCATGTGCCCGGCATGGCTGGATGCATTTCTGCACACAGAACACTGTTTACCTTCCCACTTCTTATGGCAGTACCTATTTATCTACTTGCATTTACATGCTTTTGAACTGCTAGGTTGGCAGGAGCTGGGATTAACAGCAGGAGTTCACACCACTGCAATTCAAACTGCTGAGCTGCCAACTTTGCACCTGACTGTTTTCAGCACTCTAGCCCGCTGAGCTATACTTCCAGCTTAAAGATGCGTGGCCTGACCAACGTCACACTTGTTACTGTACAAGAGATTTCCATGCTGTTGACCATAGCTGATGCATGCTTTTCGGCTGTTGTTGTAGTGCTAATGCTTGGAAAGTGTCATACTCACAACAATTTGCTAATCAAAGAAGTAAAAAAACTCAACAAAAACTTGTTTGAGGAAGGAGAAAAAAGGTACAGAAACTTATTAAACATAAAATATAAACTGAGATAAGAAGAGCAACTTTTGCCTTTTGGGGAAATTTTTAATAAGATCAATGCATACCTCAGTTCTTAAGATGGATAAACCCCACCGCATCTGGAAGATCCCTTACTTTCTTTGTAAGATGCTTTTATTTGTTTTGCTACCACTATTTATTTATTTATTTATTTATTTATTTATTTATTTATTTATTTATTATGGTGTATCCATCCTGCCAAAATTTTCCCCACCCCTGAACACTAATGACCCCCAAAAACATTTCTGCCTTGAGAATATCTCTTAGCATAATCACACTTGCCTTACTGGTTGAGAGATGCTGAGAGCTACAGTCCAACAACACAATTACTACAAGATCTAGTTCCCTTTTTCTTTAATGGAGGCTCTAATGAAATCACTAAGGGTTCATATACAGTATGTCTATCATATGTCATAACACATCCTAGAAAATGTAAACATTAAGCCTTGGGGCGCAGTTGTTAAACTGCTGTACTGTGGCTATAACTGTGCTTATGACCTTGGGTTCAATTCCAGGTAGCAGGCTCAAGATTCTTTCAGCCTTCCATTCTTCCGAGGTCGGTAAAATGAGTACCCAGCTTCCTGGGGAGGGGGGAATGTGTAGCCTGCATAAATAAACTGTAAACTGCACAGACAGTTCTTTAAACACTTTGGGGTGGTATATAAGCAGAAAACGTTGGTTTTGCTTTTTATATTAACAAGGTTAAATTAATAGTACCGCCATACACGTGTCTACGTAAAACCCAGTTTAGTAGGGCTTACTGTTAGTTAACTGTGCATAGCTCAAGGCTCCAGTTCAGATAAACCTTCTTCTGTGCAATAAACTGAACCTTGCACACACACCTCTTCCAACTCCAGTGAAAATGCCTGTGGGCTTTGCCTGTTGGATGTGTGAACCCCAACAGTGATAGAAGCAAAAATGAAATATTCTGTGGCTCTGTTCAATGGTAGATCAGGTGAAAGCTTAGATCTGCAGGATCCATTCATTGCCTTGACATTCATATGATATTAGAGGAAATGAACATCGGTGCTTCATTTTGTATACATGATTTCTGCCCCACTGCAGTCAATGGAAGAAAATGGGCAGGTTGGAACTATTCACTGGTAGGATTTCTCTGAGAATGCTGAAGGCAGTTTTTCAATAGTACTGCTATGTGGATTATACTAAAAATATACTCTTGGTCATTTAATGAAGCTGATGTTATAATGATAGATCTCCAATACAGAGAACACAAATATTTGTACATATTTAATAAATAATCAGCTGGTAGTAGTTTCTTTTAAAAAGGAAATGTATACATACACATTTCCATCTTTTCCATCTTGCACTGTAATCTTTGCTGCTCCCAGTCTAGGCAGGGTTGGGTTTATAATGTTGTTGTTCCAAAGAAATTTGACTTTATTGACTGATCCAACATCAATTTCTACATCAATTAGCTCGGTATAACTCTTAGGAGGCTGGAGTTTTCCCCTTGGGAAGAAAGAATAACACACACACACACACACATTTATATACAAGAGAACAGTCTTCTATTTAAAAAGTTATACATACATGTGTCCATATTCTCCATCTTGCACCTGAATCCTTGATGCTCCCAGTTTGGGAAGACTTGGGTTTATGACATTATTATTCCAAAGGAATTTAACCTTATCTACTGTTCCAACATTGATTTCTACATCAGTGAAATTGGTGTATGAACTGCCTGGCTGGAGAGTCCCCCTTGAAAAATTTAAAAAAATATATATGAGTATTGTTTATCCACACTGATATCCCATGCTAGGGTGGAGGTTAAACATGAAAGAGCCTTATTGGTGGTAGCATCCCAGATGTGAAACTTTCTCCCAGGGTCTAATAAGCTCAAGTGTGTAAGTTAACAGAAGATCTCCTTCTCGGCAATTCTTGTACCTGTTTTTAAATTGACCTTGTTTTCTGTTTTGTTGTTGCGGCTTGTCCTGATGATGGGCAGGATATGCAGTTCATAAAATAAAGTTATGCTGGACAAAAGGCAATTTTTATTTATTTATTTATTTATTTATTTATTTACTTTTTTTAAAGCCACCCCACTACCAAATGGCTTCTGGGCAGCATATAACAATATATTAAAGCTATAAAACAGCATAGTTACTAAAACCATCATTCTAAAACAAAACAATTCAAAATAATCAAAATACAGTAATAAAATCTTGCTACTCCTGAGCCCAGGTAAAAAAGTACACTATCTAATTAAAATGCCTGGCACCGAAAAGCCAAAAACATTGGCACAGGGAATATCTCTGTTGGGATGGCATTCCAAAGTTGGGAGGCAACTGCTGAGAAGGCCCTGTTTTGACAAGCAATCCCCCTCACCTCTTTGAGAGACAGTACCTTCATCAAGGCCTCCTGGTCAGATCTTAAGAAGCGGGCAGGACCATATGGAAAAAGGCAGTTCTTAAGGTAATCAGGTCCTAAGCCATTTAGGGCTTTATATATAAGCATAAGCACTTTTAATTAGGTATGTTCTTGTTGGTCTAACTATTTGCTTGGATTTGTAGCCCCAAAACTAACTTTCCCAATTTCTTTGCTCGCCTCATGGGTTGTGTATATATATATTTAATATTTTATCTCTCTAGAAGCTTCCTGTCACATTACCTCCCTGGGCCTTACATAGGTGCCAGAATGTTATATTTCAAGAGCAGGCAAGCTTAGCATAACCCCACATGGTTAAAGCTACTGCAGCCAATTCACACTAGGATGTCAAAATATGTAGACTTTAAAACGGTGCAAAGGTCAGGATCAGAACAGTAGCCAGGCTTTGGGCCTATGAACATTACTGCACAATAATACATGCAGTATACTGATGGGAATTCTTAAAAAAATAGGGTTTAGTTAGATCTTTCAAATCTATGCATATATACTAATCCTTTTTGTGTTCAGGGGAAATGTAAAAGAGATTGACAGGCATAGCTAGCTGAACACAGATAGAATCCATAATACATTAGGACCCTGGAATCCACTGGAGATCGTTTCCAGGCCTTCCCATGGATAATGAAAACCGTGGATAAGAGAGAACACCAAAAACCCCAAAACTGCTGTTTTGTGACAGTAGATTGCTTTATGGCTGCTGTTTTATGACAATAAATTGCTTTAAAGCTGCTGTTTTGTAATAGTAGCTTGCTTCCCGACTGCTGTTTTACAATGGTAGCTTGCTTTACAGCTGCTGTTTGTTACAGTAGCTTGTTTTGCAGCTTCTAGATTATTTATTTAAAATTTTCCTCTGCCAACCGTGGATAACTGAATCAGTGCTTAATGAATCAGTGGATGGGGGGGTCCTACTGTACAGTATAACAGAGTATATACAGTGAGCATATTTTCAAATGATATTGCCAGGAGGTAGGAAACTCTCAAAGAGTGTCCTAATCACAGTAGTTAATATGATGTTTCCCCATCTTGGAAAACCAGGTCTAACTGATCTATATGAACTACAGGTATACAAAGCAATAGTGTCTTACATAGCAGTATCAGATTTTATTCTATTTTATTTTATTTTATCCCTTTGAAATTACCCAGTATTCTCTGAGAACCAGTCTAATTTAGTCTAGCTGAAAATGAACATTATTATAGAAATAATTTAGTATACACCTGCTATTAAATCTACATTTCAGTGCTAAAACACGCTTCTCGCTACACTAAATGAATAACACACTGCAAGTCGCATTGTACAGCTATAAGAGAGTAGGGCTTTTATCTCAGCCTGTTAAGGCAAACAAAATGTGGGGACTTAAATTCTAAGCGAGTTAGAAAATATAGAGCTTTTTGGGAGCAATTTGACAATATAAATTACAGTATACATGATTGCAGTTGCTTATACTGTTTGAAATTAATGTCTTCCTAATATTTTGTTTAAATGTTTTTTAAAATAAAATACCCATAATAATCTGAGCAACTTGAATAGATAAAACTACACTACAAAAAGTGCCTTTGCCAGTTCAATTTATCAGTGAAACAGCCGTGTTTGAGTAAATGCCTTGTATGCATTACTGTTTAAGGGGATAATTGTTTTGCTCTTACCAAAAGAGAGGTAAGTCTCTGTCACCTCCCTCTCTTTCTGATACCCAAACTGTCTGTCTGGAAGAATCCTGCGATTACATGCACATGTTCAAAATGGGGTTACCAAGTCAGTGCTTCCTATTTCCTAAAATACCAGGCCCAAACTGGGAGTGTTAGAAGTAGGGCCCTGTATCCCTGTCATTATGTCCCAGAGGGTGTGCATGACAATGTAGAAAAGCAGCCATAAAGAGTGTTATACCTTTTTAAAAAATTGTTACCTCCCCCTTTTTTCTCCTAAAAAAAAAAAAAAAAAGGAAAGGGGGAAATCCTAGTATCAAAAAGTGCCAGTCTTTGCAGTGGGAACCGTTTAACCAAAAAAAGCAAAGCAAAACAAAGCATTGTTTCCTATTTTAATTTCAATCTGCAAGTAGCCAGTTACTGCTACAATTACGGTACATTTTTAATAAGAAACATTTCCCGATTCTCAGAAGTAACTAGTTTTTAAAGCAATAGTTACATCTTTTTTTGAAACCATCTGAACAGTACAAGCGGCTGACTTGTGGCACAAAGAACACACTCTTCCTATCCACTATGTTACTCTCTCAACACTCACAACAGGGCACAAGATAGTGGCATAAAGTGCAGCAGGACACCGTGCTTGAATCATTTGATACTCCTTCTGCACTGTTTAGTGAAGTCATAGTTCAATAAAAGAATCTAAACAGAGGGAGGGTGTAAATATTGTTCCTTAACATTGCAAGTTGCAAGCATAGTAGTAATATTGAATATCTGGGGATTTACTGCAGTGGTTCTCCATCTTGGATAACCCAAGGACTTCCACAGGATGCCAGTTCCCTGAAACCTTCACCACCAGCTGTGCTGGCTGGGGTTTATGGGAGCTGCAGTCCAAAAACACCTGGTTTACCGAAAGTTGAGAATCACAGTGAGTCAACTCCTTCATAGGCTCCATGGATTCAGTAGGCCTACCTTAGTTGTTACTTACTGTGCTAAGCAACAGGATTTCAGCCAGCTACAGTTAATACTACACAGGAAAAGAAGCAATCTCCTGGTAAGTTCCATATATGGCAAATTACAGTGTTAAGAAAGACAAAGTAAGTGTTCCAAGAATATCAGCAAGATGAAAGATAGTGACATATAATGCTATTAACCTATTATTCAGCCATCTTTAACACTGAGAGTATTTCTGGTCAACCTCCATCCCATATTTTGAAAGACAGGCAAATCATTTCAAAACCTGAGGGAAATGGGGGGCATTGGAAAAACAGAACCCTTAAGCAGAAAGAAATTTATTTGAATATGGAATTTTCCCCCAAAGACACCAAACTTACTTACTGGAAAATCTGATATTGCTTTGTGTTCCCTCCACTTCCATACAGAGCAACGTTTATATATCCACGGACACTGCTCTTTCCAGACAGTGTGATTGACACTTTGTATCTCCAACCTAGGTAACACAAATAGGGAGCTTTTAGTTATTTGACTACTGGCTTGCACTCTAAATGCCTTTTTAATAGGTGTACTGGAAGAGTCCCTCTTTTTAATTGGTATACTGGAAGAGTCCCTCTTTAGGATGATTAGGATGTTGGCTGATATGAGAGGTTTTTCCCAAAATGGCTAGGAAATACATTATTTCTTCAAATTACCAAGCAAAACACATATATTCAATATATTAAATGAATGGAATATCCAATCATATAGTTTATCATCAAAATAAATTGCTGCAATCTACTAATTTTACCTGTTATATTTTTATATTATCTGCTTCATCAACATTGTGATATGTTTTTGCTGAACAATTCAGTCAGGTACCAGTAATAATATGCCAGGAGTAGAGATGGACACAAAATGATTTTTTTTCATTTCATTTAATTGTTTTTCATTTCATTTCAGAATGAAATGAAAAAATGAACTGATTTAAAAAAAAACGAAATGAAACGAACTGGAAATTTTGTTTCATGTTTTGTGTCCCCCTGCAATGCACCTGATGCGGGGGGGGGGGCACAGGGTTTTAAAACTGTCTTTGTGTCACCAAAGTAAGCAGCGACAGTTTGAAAACCCCATGCCTGACCCCCCCCAGTGCATCTGATTGGGGGGGGGGAATGAATAGCGAATAAAAATGAAAAATAAAATGATTTTTTAAAAAAAATCATTATAATAAAACAAAATGAAATGAGGACAAATGAAATGAAAATGAAACACCATTTTAGCATTTTGTGCCCATCTCTAGCTATGATATTTCCTTTTATAACAAAAATGATGAGATACTGAAGCACTAGCTAAGAATCTTCTGGCACCTTGAAGAAGCACACATTTATCTCGCTTACATTTCCTCAAATCATTGCTTGTTCAGTTGCATCCAAAGAAATGAGCTGGGGTCCATAAAATTTATTCCAAATAAAACTTCCCAGTCTTTTCAAGTTCTACAACAGACTAACACGGCTACTGCTTCTGGAAATTTGTGCAGAGACTAAAGTGCTGCACAATTAAAGGAGAAGAGTTTCTAGAAAACATCCCAAGAAGTTTATTAAATCTAGTCTTCTTAAATAGCAGTAAGTTAAATACCAGCTGTCAATTTACTAGAAAACAGAAGTTAAAATCTACATGAGGAACTTACGGGCAAAAACCCTGGCATCGGCAGTATTCAAATAAAGTTTTGTGAAACCAAAGGTGGCTCTGTCTTTGAACTGATCTGCATAGTGACCCATTTTAGGACATCCGTCTTTCGGACATGGGAAGCCGACACCCTAATGAAAATAGATATAGGGGAAAATGTGTATCTTTTAATTATTACCAATATATTCAACCATATTTACTGGACTGATGAAAAGGTATAACAGATAATGCTATGAAATAGCCTTTTTCTCACCTGCCCTCCCCAGATCAGTTGTGAAAGTGGACAGACAAAATCTGTATAGTGTCATTGTTATCTGAGTACGTCATCTACAGGAAGTAACTATGTTTGTTGCCTTTAAAGTGTCCACCCAGTGTTTGACATATCCCACAAGGCCTTAACATGTCAGAAGTTACTCTCCCTCTCTCTCTCTCTCTCTCTCTCTCTCTCTCTCTCTCTCTCTGTATATATACAGAGAAGGTTGGGCAGTATATAAATAGAAATAATAAATAAATAATAAATAAATAAGTTTCCATTGACATAGAAAAATAACATTTTAGAATTGTTACATATAGAATTCTGGAACTCCCAGAATTCCAAGCCTCTATTGACAATGACAAAGGGCTGTGGGAGTTGTGGTCCAAAACATCTGGAGTGCCAACGGTTTGCCACCACAACCCTGGACTGACAGAAAAATGAACAAGTGGGTCCTAGAGCAAATCAAACCAAATCTCTGGAGGTGAATATGTTGAGCCTGGGGCTGTCTTACTTGGAGTACATCATGAGAAGGCAGGGTTTTCTGGAAAATACAATAAAGCTGGGAAAGGTGGAAGGCAGCAGGAGACGAGGAGGATCAAATACCAGAAAGAATGACTCCCTAAAGGACCGACGTGCTGGACTTTGCTAGAGTTGCTGAGCGGGGCTGTTGAGGGCAGGGCATTTTGGAGATCCCTCCTTCATGGCCTCACCATAAGTGGTGGGGTTAAGGGTGGCTTTATGGCACAACAATGACTGAAACCCTGTTTGTGCCAGGACAGCCCTGTAAGTCTGAGAACATCATCAGCAGAGGTGATTTTTCAGAAATGGAAGACCTTTTGGCTAATGTCCCTTGGCTTCTGTAGCTATACGGCTTAATTAGTTAAGTGACGGCATTCTGCTGGGTTTGAGAAGCAGTAATGTCAAACATTGTTCCTGAGATAAATAAACAACATACTGATTCAAATTCGCTGTAAGTAGAACATTGGTAACCCAAAAATCCATCTGGATAGAGAATGCTATCTGCATAATACTTGTAGCTCCTCAAGTGATTACAGGCCACAAAGTCACGAGTTCCTGCGAAGAAGAAACTGCTGTTACATAGAGCACATTATGTATCTTCACACACACACACACACACACACACACACAATTCCTTCACTGCCTCTGAATTCAAAGAGAACCATGAAACTTCTGCCAAGAGGTCCCACTCCACTCCCTTCTGATTTCTGGCAGTCTGTAGTGAATTCAGTCAAGTTACTGAAAGTTATTCAGCCATGTCTGTCAGTTTGCTGTTTTATCTGTTCACTATAAACAAATGTTAATTATGCTAATTCATTCTGCTATTAATGTCTCAAAGAGAGTTATTGAAACTGTAAGTGCCAGTTAATGAGAAAAACTGGGGAACTAGTAGCTAATTCTACTCTGTGAATCCCTGCACTTCTGCTGTGCAAATTAAAGGAATTTAGCAAAGCATTAAAATTCTGCCACAGAAGCTAAGCCAAGTTCTGCCCAAGCTTCCTGCTCAAAAATAAAGATTCCAGCTGGTATGAACCGAAATCAAGGATTTCCTCCCAAGCTGTACATCGTTGCTGTTACCGATTAGCTCCAAGTGACAATCAGTAACATTTTGATAGTAAACTGCCCAGAGGGACCTTCCCATCAAATGGATGGTATAGAAAATAAATAAATAAATAAATAAATAAATAAATAAATAAATAAATAGCTGAGGCAAAGAGCACAACAATGTTAACTAGAGATGGGCACGATCTGAAAAAATGGTGATTCGTTTTGTTTTGGTTCATTTTAGAGTTCAGTTCATTTTGGTTCATTTTAAACAATTTTTTTTTGAAAAAATTCATTTCGTTGATTCATTTTTCGTTTTGTGTGTAGTGTGTGCATGTGGTGCTTATGCAACTTTGGCTTGGGGAAAGAGGGGCTTAATCTTTCCCCCAGCCACTGTGGGGTGGGGGAAAGAGCTCTCCCCGCCAGCACCTCTCAGCTGAGAGGCGCTGGCTTGGGGAAAGAGACCCTTCTTTCCGTCTCTTTTCCCCGCAGCAGAGGGCAGTGCTGAGTGGGCGCTGTCATCCACTGCAGCGAAGATCCCTTTAAAGAGACTCTGCTTCCTGCCTCTGCATGCAGAGGCGAGAAGCAGGGTCTCTTTTGACATTTTTCCCTGCAGCAGATGGCAGCACTAAGTGGGTGCTCGGCGCTGTCATCCACTGCAGGGAAGATCCCTTTAGAGAGACCCTTCTTCCCTGTCATCGGCTGGGCCCCTTTAAAATTGGCCCAGTCTCCACCAGGGGTTCTCCCCAGTGCTGACTGGGCCATTTTTAAAGGGGTCCAACCAATGACAGCTTGGCAGGAGCTCTCTGAAAATGGTTGGGACACCAGCGGGAGAGCTCCAAACTGGCATCCCAACCATGTTCAGAGGGCTCCTGCTGAGATGCCATCAGCTGGACCCCTTTAAAATGGCCCAGTTGGCACTGGGGAGAACCCCTGGTGGCGACTGGACCATTTTTAAAGGGTCCCAGCTGATGACAGGTTGGCAGGAGCTCTCTGAAAATGCTAGGGAGGGCAGCTGGATCCCTGGAACAGCCCTCCCTAGCATTTTCACAGGACTCCTGCCAGGTGTCAGTCACTGGACTGCTTTAAACCCGGCCCAGACTGGACCAGGTTTAAAGGGGTCCAGCGATTGACAGCTCAGCAGGAGCCCTCAGAAAACGGGTGGAAAGGGCAGTGTGATCACTGCAACTTCCTTCCCGCCCCTTTTTCTGAAGGCTCCTGCTGGGCTGTCAATTGCTAGACCACTTTAAACCTGGCCCAGTCAGTAACAGCCCCCCCCGGTACCGAATGCATTGGGTTTAAAGGAGTCTAGCCATTGACAGCTCAGCAGAAGCCCTCAGAAAATGGTGGAGGAAAGGGCGGGCTTTTTAAATCCTTTTCCCACCAAAGCCAGTGCTACAGCTGATCGGCGGTGCCGGCTTCTGGCGGGAAAAAGCCCACAGTTTTCCCACACCAATTGGAACAGAAACCTTTCCCATAGGAATGCATTGCTTCAATGCATTCCTATGGGAAAATGAAAAATGAAACAAACGAGGCAGAAATTTCTGTTCGTTTTGTTTCGTTTTTCTTTGATGGGTCAGTTCGTTATTTGTTTTGTTAGGTAATGAAATGAATAATGAATAATGAAACAAATTAAAATTTCATTTCGTGCCCATCTCTAATGTTAACATCTGTTTCCATGTACAGAGGTCAACTGCACTGGCAGCTAAATCTAATTTGCATATTGGTGATTATTTATTTATTTACAAAAAACATTAGCTGTCCCACTGCCAAGTGGTGTATGGATGGCATCCAGAACTCCTGAGGAAAAATATTAGTTTAAGGCAGTGCTACCCAACCTGGGAGTCGAGACCCCTTTGGGGGTCGAATGACCATTTCACATGGGTCGCCATGAGCCAGTGAAGAAAAAGGCATACGTGACTTTGCTCTGGAGGGGGGGGTGAGGAAGGGAGGGAAAGACTTAGTTACAGCTTGATAGGTTAGAGGGGATGTCAGTCAATGGCACTGGAGGCTGCAATTGGCTGAGGGTGCCTATAGAGGAAAATTCTCTATGGCACCTGCAGCATAGTGGGCTGCCAAAGGGGGCTTGTGGCCTCTTCCAAGCAGGGCAAGGGGTCACCACATCATGAGGAACTGTATTAAAGGGTCGCAGCATTAGGAAGGTTGAGAACCACTGGTTTAAGGGGGAAGACTATGCAGAATAAAGAACTCTGTCTTGAAAGAGCAGGAACTGTCACTGGCTCAGGAGGCATTGGTAGGGGATGTTGTACTGTAATGGCAGGACTGATCCTTTCACTGAGTTTTAAGAAGTGTTGCTGGATGAAATCAAGCATCTCTTTTGTTCAGGCATGGAAAGACTCCAGATGTCCAGAAATGCCATGCCCATTCTTGGACCAGGCTGGACAAGGGGGGCAGAATTTGTTCCCATTGCCTTTATTCTTCAATTTGTTTGTAAAGAAGAAAATTTGTTTTTTCCCTCTACCGAAAAGCCCCTCCTTTCCACTCTCTAGAAGTCCAAAGTACTTAGTTCAAAAGAAAGAAAGAAAGAAAGAAAGAAAGAAAGAAAGAAAGAAAGAAAGAAAGAAAGAAAGAAAGAGTGTTTGTATGCATGGGGTGCTAGGGTCCCTCAAACATGAGAGTTCTAACTCATACAGCCATGATATGGTAGAGGATTCCAGGGAAAGAAGCAGCTAGACATGAAGCAGCAGCCCTCCCATGTTGTCTTTGGTAGACCTTGCTGTCTCAATGATGTTTTTAAAAAAAAAAAAAACAGTTCGGAAAAGTTCTTTTGTGGTGGCGGCTGAGGAGTTCTAGGAGATATGGGCCAAGAAAGTAGCTTCCCCAAGCTGTATTTCCGAAGCAAGTCCCCTTGCGTTGAATGGAATAATCGCTATTGTTTTTGCACACTCTCTCCCTAATATATGACATTTGGATAGGTGTGTGCGCTTAGTGTCAACACCCACTCAAGTGTGCCACTTTTAGAATAGGTTCTTGTGACTCATACCTTCCCAGATTCCATCGATGTCCACTATTTGCGAAACAGGGTTCTTTGAACACCCTGGCATAGTTTCACCTCCATTTGGAAAAAAATCAAGGTGTCCCACAGGGTCACTCATTCCAAAGCCTAGAATATGCATTGCAGAAAAAATGTATGTCAAATTTGAAAAATGTCACAGTTATTATTACAGCTTTCTATGTTCTGTTGCCAACTTACCCATGTATGGAATGGTTGGAAGCATATCTGTGTGAATCACGTCAACAAACAAAGCATCACTTTTATCCAATCTGACTTCCACTGGGGTCCCTTGAAAATAGGGTTGAGCAGGATCTAGTCCTATAAAGATATATGTTTTCAAATGCATGGGCTTAACGATGAAACTTACTAAACATATTGAAGTAACATTGTTTTTCCTTGGCAAAACTCCTGTCACATCATCCCTGAATTCCCCTTTGGGCATTCAATTTCCTACAAACATATTTTAGAGAGCAGCGCAGGATGGCTCATTTGAGGCTGCCGTATGTCAGAATAGACTAGACAGCAGATGGTTATTGTTGGATAAATCAATCTGTCATGCTGATTTCAACACAGATGGAAGGGGCTATGCATGCCACAACATAGCCTGGTCTATTTGCAAGAGCACCAATTAGAGCAATGGTGTCCAAACTTTAGTCTTTCAGATGTTTTTTGGACCACAACTCCCACAGTCCTTTTTCATTGTCAAACCAGGCTTGGAATTCTGGGAGTTTTGGTCCAAAACATCTGAAGGGCCAAAGATTGGACACCCCTGAATTAGAGGTTTTTGGATTTCCCGGGGCTTGCAAGCCATGCCTTTCTATTTCCTCCTTCTTCCCACATGTAAGCCTTGGCTAGAAGCCATTACCTACCCTTTGTATTTTGACCCCACAGAGAGAGGATGTAGCTTCTCTGTGGTGTGTATGTCTTTTCTGCCTTACCACGTGGGTAGAAAGAAGGTCACAGACAGTGCCATATTTCACAATATTCTTTCTTCTTTTCTTTTATTCTTTCATCTGCATTTAATCTGAGTGCCTGCTAGAGAATGATGTAAATAAAATTCTTTTTATTCCTCTTTTTTTTTAACCAAACAAGCTTCTTGTGTGTTTATTACTTAAAGGGCTAAGTTTTGTAAGGTGGGGAGGAGAGACTGAGTACTTCTAAAGTTGATTATTTCCTTGCAAGCAAGCCACACTTCTGCTGCACATTGAAAAGGAAATTCAAATGAATTTCTACCTCTGCCAACAATTATTACTATTTATATCTAAATCTGAGAGGGAATCTGAAAAGAATGACTTGATATGAAATGAACCCGAGAACCCTGTTGCCTATCACCTTTTTCCTTCTTATTTTAGCGAACCTTTTTATTTTTCTCAGTTAAAAATTACAGAGATACAGGGGCATGGAGGAAGAAAAAGAAAGAAATGGTTCAAGAACAGGAAAACTAACATTAGGAGGTAATTAACAGAAGATATTTGAGTAGAAATGCACAGTCTATTCAACAACAACCCACCTGCTGCTCTTAAGAGGAAGCAAGGCAAGGATGGGGGGGGGGGGAAGAATCAGGAACCCTCTTACTATAGGCTTAAGAAGAGCTCTGCAAAAATTTTTTAGCAACAGTGTTGTCTGTCCAGACATACTTGATGTAAATTGGGGAAAAAAGTATTTCCATTTGGGTATTCAGGAACTCTTAACTTACCTATGGGTCTGTAAGACAGTGCTATGTTGTTAGACTCTAAAATGCTATTCTACAATGGATCATACCCATACACCAGAAAGGGTCAACCTCTAGAATCCACATGTGCCCATGGTAAACCCCTCCCCATGGCAAAATTTTCACCCACATCCTATTGAGAAAGGAGATTTTATTTCCAATTTTGATTTGCTTCTTTTTTTTAAAAAAAAAAACAAAGTTGGGACTATGCCATCTGCAGGCCACACTGTGCCCATCCTTAGGTTAAATATGATTACTGATATTAAACTGAACTTAAAATTGTATGCTCATTACACGACAGCATGCTAGAAACATTTCCACTTGACAAATAGTTGATACAATATCAAATATATGTTTCCGTGGACAAGCCTACCTGTTATTCTTCCAATTCCTGGTCGTCTTTTTCCCGCCTCGCCAGCCATATGTGCCCCCAGGCTGTGCCCAATTATATGTACCATAGAGGGGGAGTATCCATACATTGCCTAATGGTAAGAGCAATGGTCAAGACATCAACACAAACACTAGGGGGCTATGTTTTAGAATCTACCATTGAGTCTGCGGAACAGATGCCAAAAATGCATATTGATTAAAACTGAATAGTAATCTTAGTCTTCCTTGCTAAAATGAATTTCAATAATGATTTTTCTCCAAGTTCCTTATCCCTTTTCTTTCGCCAACACAATAAGTTCCCCTGAAGTTGGTAAATGGATTTTGACATGAACATTGTTCTGCCAGCTTGTTTCTGTATTAAAGAAAACCTGGAAAGATATTATTAAACTAAATGGCTAGGATCTCCAAGCTATTTAAAAGACCACATATCCCTTTATGAGCCTTATGATAATCAGGGGAGGCCTTTCTTTTGGTCCCACCACCTTCACAGGGGTGCTTGGTGGGCACATGGGAGATGGCCTTCTCTGTTGCTGCTCCCAGACTGTGGAACTCACCACCACAGGAAGCCAGGCTGTCCTTCCACAAGCAGGCAAAGACATTTCATTTTAGGCAAACGTTTCCTTAATGACTGGCATCCTGAGGGTTTTGGGATTTTTTAAAAAATGAATAGTTATACTCTTGTGTTTAAAATGTATTTTATATTTTAATATGATACTTGTTTAAAGCTTTTAAAATATTTGTATATTTACTGTTTTTTTAGCTTTGAAATACAGGATTGCTATTTAATTGTTGTTAGCTGCCTTGGATACTTTTAAGGAGAAAGATGGAGTAAAAATATTTTAAATAAAATAAAGAAATAAAATTTTAATTGTGCACTTTTTGTTCAAATATTACCAAATGACTTATCTGTCTCCTTCAAGACACCCCCATTTTGCTCTAAAACTTAGAATAACTTCGATAATGACTGGAAAACCCCTTACCATAAGGACATCTATAAAATATGCCACTTCAGCTCCAATTACACGGATATTATTCGCCGCTTGGGTGTATGGACACCGGGAGCCACCTTTCCAGTCTATACAGATGCAGTTCACATCTTCTACTTGAAACATATTCTGATTAAGAACAAAGAGAAGGGAAGATCATTTCTATCCTAGAGAAGTATTGGCCAATCTATGGCATGGGTGCCAAAGGTGGTACTCGGAGCCCTTTCTGTAGGCATGCAACATTGGCCCCTCACAGCCACAGCACTTCCCCCTCTGCTCAGAGCGCCCCACTGTGCTCCGTGCAGAGGGGCGGGTGAAGGGGAGGCAGTGACTCCTGGGCTCGTTTATAGCCCTAGTTTACTCTCCAGCCACACCACTTTTGGGATGCCCTGAGTGGCATGGATAGAGAGTAAAATGGGGCTATGAACGAGCACACAAGCTGCCACCACTCCCCCCTGTCTTTCTTGGTGGTGTAGTACCCCATCCCAGGGCAGAGAGGCAGATGGGGTTCTATCCTTGGGAAAACAGGGATTGAAGAGCAGGTTTTTGAGTTTCCCGTGGCCAAGTGAGCGTGCTGTGGCCATGGGAAATTCAAAAGCCTGCTCTTCGATCATCGCCTTCCCAAAGGCATTTGTTACCCAGGGTACTACTGTATTCAAGCTAAATTGCCATAGGGGCACTTTGCAAAAAATAAGTGCGTTTTGAATTGCAGTTTCAGCAGTCGGCCTCTGAAAGGTTTGCCATCACTGTCCTAGAGTGTAGATTTTTTCCATAAGTGACAATCACCCCTGCCTCATGGTTTGCACACCACATCTATTTTCTCATTATCATGTTTCTGTTGGAGTTTTATTTGCAACCTCACATGCTGCCTGTAGTTTGTTTGACTACTAGGGACTTTTCTGGGCTTGGGTGGTGACCCATATATCCAACACAAACCAATCCTTGCCTCCTCCCTCTGAATTCAAAGAGAACTCCTCCTCTCTGCCAAGTGTTCCTTTTCTCTTCCTTTACTCTATCGAAATCAATTGTTTGTTTGCTTGCTGTCCATCCGTTCACAATTGTAAGTAATGAAATACTTTTATTTTCCCCCTACAAATGTCTCAGAGTGAGTAATTGAGACCTGAAGTCCAACGAGAAAGGATTGGACTCTCTGGGGAACATGTAGCTATTCTCTTCTTTGAGTCTCTGTACTTCTGTGTAGCAGCCAAAATAATTTACACATTTCATAACTAGAAAGGGTGCCATAAACTGGAATTGGATTGATGGCATGTAATTAAGTGTATATGTCTGTGAAGATTCTCAGTAATCCAAGCGAGTTTATCTGGAAGGTGAGTCACGGGGCAACTGGACTTCTTTTCTTGTGAGACTGAAATGTTTCGCTAATTGGCAGTGGCTTTGGCTGGGGGGAAAGCCTGCGAGGGGGTCCCTTTTCCGCATAGGATTGCATTGCTTCAATGCATTTTTCAATGCATTTTTATGGGAAAACGAAAAACGAAGTCAACAAAATGGAAATTTCTGTTTCGTTTCATTTTTCTTTGATGGGTCTGTTTGGTATTCATTTTGTTATATAACAAAATGAATACCAAATAATGAAACAAATTAAAAATTCATTCTGTGCCCATCTCTAGTCCTGTAGTTTATTGGATTGAGTGACAGGCTAGGACTGTGGAGACCAGAGCTTGAATTCCTGCTAAATCACAGAAACCCACTGGGTAGCTGGAACCGATAAAACTTACACTGAAAACTCTATTAGAGAATCCATAAGTCATTTCTGACTTAATAACAACAGCAACAATTAATTAAGAGCCTGTCAATGTCCTAATAACACGTTCTTGAATATCCTCAAAATTGGGGTGGCCAGTTTTGGTTAGTGTGGGAGCTAATTTTGCCTTAGTGGAACCTGCACAGTCTGGACACGTAGCCCACCACAACCATACGGTAGAAATGCATCTGCTGTTAGAAGTATTTGTGTGTAGTAGATATGGTTTCATTTTGAGCATTGGATCCTTTAATCTTCGGGAACCAAAGCATCCAATCCTGTAATCTCTCTAGGAAAATAGTTCTTGACTGGTAAACTGAAATCTAAATTTCACAATTCAAGGCAATTTCTCATTTAAAATATTAGCATATGCTGTGTTTATTGATTATTGATAAAGGGCCATGATAATTTGGTGGAACCACTCCATTAATATTATTACATAGTATTGTACCTTGCACATATCTGACAGCCAGTTTTCCTCACCCTTGTCTACAAATCCATGAGTAATAAAGCGAGTTATCTTGCTTGGATCAAAGTTGGATTGACTAATTGTTTCTGGACTAGTTGCCTTGATTTCCTGTAAAAGGTATACAAAATGTAAACACATTATTTCTTTGCACCGTACACATTTGGACCACAATGTATAGTAATCTGCACATCACAAGTGTTTGTTTCACATCCTTGTAGATCAATAACTGTCTTCAGTCCTGGCCATACTTTACCACTCTCTTCAGTACACAGAGGAATCTTGCAGCAATTAAATGCAGTAGTCTTACCTCGAAGTTATTAATGTTTTTTCTAGTATAGAGAAGGAAGCGAGTATTTATTTTTTCTGGTGACCAGGGTAATTTTGAAATCGGTCGCAGTATAGTCCCACTCCATGGTGCATCATTTGTAAAGCAGCCTAGGCGGTCGTAGCAGACTTCGCTTCCTGTAATCAGAAGACCAAATAATTAAAATGTGAGTGATCAAAGTAATGAGAAAGACAATGTTCCATCTTTCATAGCATCTCAGTTCTGAAAAGGATACACAAGGAGCATGGCCAATGAGGTCAACATTACAAGGCACACTTTCAACCTCTGTATATCCTTGGCCACCAGCGAGGAGTTGAAATAAGCCTTTTTCTAGACTATGTTATATCTGAAAAAAATGTATACTTTTACTTTCTGAGACCAGGCAGAGAAAACAGTCTGGATTTAAAAAAAAAAAAAAAAGATAGAGAGACAGGAGACAATTTTTTTTCTGGGGGAGAAACTAACCATGACCAGTCTAAGATTTCTTTTTTAGTTGGAGTCAAACAAGCAAACAATGCAACACAACAAAATCATGACCCTCCTATTTCATATACCTAATGGCCAACTGCATTGGCAGTGGAATCTTTTTTTCCAATATTGGAGAAGAGAGCTCATCCCTCACCATGCCTAGAGGCAGGGCCGTCTTAAGGATATGTGGAGCCGTGGTTCGAAGATCCCTCTGACGCCCCCCCCCTTTCACAGAGCTGTCTACCTTCCTTTTTTAAGGGAGCTAACGCGACACTTAAATATTATAAAGAAAACAGGAAACCCTAACCAAAGTACAAGTACAATAAGCTACAGTTATTCCCAGTGGGGAATCTAAGAGTTTTGGGGTTTGGGGGTTCAGGCGCCCTTGGGGTTCAGGCGCCCTGGTTCATTGAACCACAAAGGCCTATGGGAAAGTCGCCCCTGCCTAGAGGCAACTTAAGACCTCGAGGAGTGGCTGCATGCCACACAGATCTCTCTACCCCACCTTGCCAGAACCTCCCAGCAAATGCCTTCCAAGACAACAGCTCTAATGGCAAGGCACCCCTGAAGTCAGTTAACATCCAGAACATTGGCCATTGTGTAGCCTCAAAGATGTCTACTTCTCCCTGGGCACAAATAGGAAAGAAATTTTGAGAAAACATTTTCCACAGATGGAACAATTATGCAAAGTCTGCCTTTTGGTAGGGGGAGAGTGACATTTGAGTAGTATTTACCCACATTGTTGGTGAGAAAAGTAAACTTAGAATTCTAAAAGCAGTAAGATTATGCATACATAATCCATAGAGCTCCAGAATCCATAGAGTATGATGTGCCTACATACCTGGTCACTCTCCACCACCCTAGAGGGAAAGTGGCTTAGCAATGAAACCTTTTGGAGAAACAAATGGTTCATGTTGTGTTATAATTAGTAGGATGGAAACCGTGAATTGTCAAGTGACCAATGCTCCTAAATTCTCCCCCCTTTTTAAGATACCCTCCATCTTGTACATGCTAATAGCATACATTCTTGGCATACCTTCTCCACATGTGATCCTGACATAGCTAATCATCCACACAAAACAGAGAGATATCAGAAAGCTTAGGAGAATTCCAACAAAATCATCAGTGGTGTTTTGGATCTCACACTTCGAAAGCCCAGCACAATGCTGACTGTCCATAGAACACCATCCAAAACAAGGAAGAATCCAATCAACACCCTCTGTGATTTTGTGCTCATGTGCAACTATTTATCTTTTGACAATAAAAACTACCTCCAGATCAATGGAACTGCAATGGGCACTCTCATGGCCCCACAATACGCGAACATATTCATGGCTGACCTGGAACAATGCTTTTTAGCCACTGCACCCAGAAAACACTATTTGAGATACATTGATGACATTTTTTCTGATCTGGAGAGGAACCCCTAAAAAAAACCCACCTGCATTTCAATAGCTTTCACCCAAACATCAACCTCACCCTGGAACAATCCACACAACAGGTGAACTTTCTGGACACCACTGTGAAACTACAAGATGGGCATCTTAGTACCTCAATGTACCGAAAACCAACTGACCAGTATACCTATCTGCATTCTTCAAGCTTCCATCCTGAGCACACAACAAAATCAATCATATATAGCCAAGCCCTTAGATACAACCACATCTGCTCTGACCCACAGGACAGAGACTCCAAACTCAGAGAACTACAAAATGCTTTCCTCAGACTACAGTACCCACCTCTCATGATTAAGGAACAAATCAACAAAGCAAGACACATACCAAGAGATAACCTGCTACAAGACAGATTCAAAGGGCCAAATGACAGAACACCACTGGTTGTCACTTACAGTCTACAAGTGAGAACACACACACACATCTTAAATGATTTCCAGCCCATTCTTGACAAGAACACATCACTCTCCAAAGCTGTTGGTGGGAGACCCATACTTGCCTACAGACAACCTCCCAACCTCAAACAAATACTAATGCACACAAGATTAGAAAACAGCAACATGGACAATGGAACTAAACCTTGCCACAAACCCTAATGCCAACTCTGTCAACAGAGCCACATCTACTCTGTCAACACAATCACAGGACCCAACAATGTCAAATACAGTACCAAGGGCAACATCACCTGCTCCTCAACTAATGTGATCTATGCCATCTTTTGCCAACAATGTCCCTCTGCAATCTACATTGGACAAACAGGACAATCTCTAAGAAAATGCATCAATGGACACAAGTTTGACATAAAAACCATGATACACAGTAGAGATGGGCACGACTTAGTGGAATTCCCGTTTCCGTTTCCGTTCCTCGTTTCCGTTACGGAACGGAAACGGTAACGGGAATTACTCCGCCAGAACTCGAACTCAAACCGACTAAAGAATAATTGGGTCTGATTTGTCGTGGTCGTTCCTGGCATCGCGGCGATCCCGCGATGCCAAGCGGCACAGAAAAAAAGTTTTTAAAAGGGAAAAAAACCGATTCCCGGCCAAAAAGCAGGCGGAAATATGCCTGCCGTGCCTGAGTAAGGGCTCAGGGCACCTACC
>JAHTLZ010000379.1:5287645-5323464 GCA_023846285.1 Phrynocephalus versicolor
TGAGTAAGGGCTCAGGGCACCTACCAGAGGGGTGGTTTCTGGAGGGGAGTCCCGGCCTCCCCCCCTCTCCTGTCCTGGGTAGCCGGACTCGAGTCGCCATGCCATGCGGTGTGGGCAGGGGATCCAAAATGGGGCGGCAACCGCAATATTTTTTTTGAAATCATGGTCCAAAAACACACAAGCACCACAGAAACATGCGAAAATTGCTATGCTAATGCTATTGCTAAAACTGCCAGAATTTTTACAGTAGCAGTGGGTTTTTCTTGCAACAAAATGTCTCCTCCCCTGTCCTCACTCAGTCTCCATTGATTTTATTTTATTTTATTTTATTTACACCTGCGCAATGATGGGCTGGCCAAGTGGCCATGTGGGAGTGACCATGCAAATTTTTGGAGCCATCATGGCCACTTGGTCACTGACACAGTACACTGTCCTCTTAGTGGGTCAGAGAGGCACCCAGAGGTGCACCCCACTACCCCACCCTAACCTCACCAGTAACTAGCCTAACCCTAGCCCTTGCGCTAAGCTGCTGTCCCCTAAGCCAGATCTACTTGCATTGCACTACACGCAAGTACGATTCCCTTCTTTGTGAGACACAGTGGGTGCGAGAGCCTTAGGCATCACCCTATGGCTCAGGGTTCTCACTGGTCTCATAGTCTGCAACTGGTATGCATATCCATATGGCTATGCATGCCCTTTTGCAGCAGCAGGTGAGGAGAGGAGACCCCCATGCCATGAGGGGTCTCCAGGAGCCTGCTTTCCCTATCTAGCGGGTGAGGATAGGAGGCACCCACCCACCCCAAAAAGAGGTGCCTCCAGGAGCCCGCTACCCCCCCAAACCAGTACTAACGACAGATGAAAAACCAAAAATTGAAACGACTATTTTTTGCGAAGTTTCGCGAAAAACGGAAACGAGCTGACACGGGCCGCCTCCGACACACGACAACTCGAAAACGTCATTTTCCCTAGTCGTGCCCATCTCTAATACACAGAAATTTGTCTCAAACCATTTCAGTTTACCTAGACACTCCTTGAAGGACTTGAAGGTCACCGTTTTGGAACAGAATAATTACAGATCAAGAATACAAAGGGAAATAGCTGAAATAAGATTCATATGCATGAATCAACCCTGAATATTCACTGGAAGGACAGATTTTGAAGCTTAGGCTCCAGTACTTTGGCCACCCCATGAGGAGAGAGGACTCCTTGGAAAAGTCCCTGATGTTGGGAAAGATCGAAGGCAAAAGGAAAAGAGGATGACAGAGAATGAGATGGTTGGACGGTGTCATTGATGCAACCAACATGTATTTGACCAAACTCCGGGAGGCAGTGGAAGACAGGAAGCTCCGGTCCATGGGATTACAAAGAGTAGGACACGACTGAACGACTGAACAACAACAACAACAACAACAACAACAACAACAACAACAACAACAACAACAACAACAACAACAACAACAACAACAACAACAACAAATGCATGATGGACACACAAGAATGGATTAAACATAAGTCAGGGTTTCTTGAGTCATTCTCAAATGTAATATTACCATATTGCCACTTTTTTCATGGACTCTAAGGTAAAAAATCCCAATTCCTCCCCCGTCTACTCCATACACGGCCTCGCCCTCTCTGATGTGATCTGGTTTCTGTCTCTTGATGAATTTACCTCAGAGCCATAATACCACACTTAACGTATAAACAGATCCAGGCCTCAGAGCCATAAAATTATACTTAACATATCTACATAGCCTGGCCAAACCTTCCTTCCCACTATCTCTACTAATCAACTCTCTCCTCTCTTTCCCCCCTCCTCCTCTCCCCCCTCCCCTATCCATCTCCCCAACTCTATATACTACAGCCAATGAATATCTGGTATGAAATCTATATCCTATCACATATTATGTTGCACACCTCATTCTGCTGCTATATGTCTGAAGAAGTGGACGTGACCACAAAACGTTACATTAAAATCTGAAAGTTAGTCTTTTAAGGTGCCACATGTTTTGTGTCTTTTGTTTTGTTTTGTTTTTCTTTGATTTTTGCCTGGAATAAAGCTGAAATATAGGAGAATGATATTGCCAGCTGGAACCATGAGCAGGAATACATCACCCTACAGTGTTTCTGTTATTACAACCAGGCTGTCTCACTGACCAGGGTGGAGGGTGTCTTATCTCCATATTTTGGGTTACCCCCTTCTCCTGTTACATCCCATTAGCTTTCTGTGGCATTCCCATTTTCTGATATTTCCCACAGCAATATTCTTGCAAGCCAACATATATCTGGGTTCTGTGTGTGTTGCAATAGTAAAATTAATATATCTCACCTCTAACTCCATTGATCAGTAAAAATGTGACATTCCAAAAGGTGAGGGCCTAGAATAGAATTTTAAAAAGAAAGAAAGAAGATTGATAATATTCTAGCTCCTATCTATGTGTATCTATTCTGCATTTACATCCATTTATTATGATAGCAATAGAAGATATGAAAATACGCACATTGGAGAATTTGCTGATGTAACTTACTGTGTGGCCTTTCCTCATCTCTGCCAATGACGCTTAACAAGCCGCATGGAACCTTTTTATAAACTGAAATATCCTTGAGGTCTATTCTGGAAAGAAGCATGGCTTATAAAAATAGAAACTGATGTGTGTATTTCTGATTAAGGTTATCACAAGCACACAAAGTGTAACTGGCATATCATATGTAAAATGAAAACTGGATGAGAAGGTAACATTGTGCACTTGTGCATGACTATAAGATCAAAATATCAGTTATGCCTGGGGAAACGATCACCTTAATGTTTGTCTTTGAAGCTGTCAGTTGTGTATACAGGTATTCTAAAGGTAAGCATTTAGGAACCCTACCTGTGGAAAGCATGGTTATTAATGTTTGTACATAAATGAAAAATATACAAAATATCTTTCTTTTTTAAAATCATCTTAAGTTGCATTTCTATGCATTTTTCCTGGGACCTTTGTTCCACCGAATTGAGCAAATCTTCTAGGAAAATGTGGACAGGATTGGAGATGAAAGAATTCTGAACCACATTTCTGGTATCCTTTAAGGTTTTTATTCCCAGGGAATAAATTAATATTTTGTATTCAGAGACAAGACACAAGCAATATTCTTTACACATCCTAGTGAAATGTTGTTTGCTATGTTATGTCCGAATAAGCTTACTTCCAACCTATGGTGATAGGCTTATCTGTTTGTTTGCTTGCTTGCCTGTTTGTTTGTTTTCGAGGCACATGAGATGTTTGAAGCATGGTCCCCTTTGCACTGAGTGGGGATTTGAACACAAGAGATCTGAACCCTGCTCCAACACTCTGCCTTGAAATTGAGCGATACTGTACATTCCCAATCACGATTTTCTTTTTCAGCAAATTCAGTTTCACCTGTTTGGCTTATAACAAGTCTTCTTACATCCATAAGAAATGTCCCTAGAATCACACTGGACTGCAGGATTTGTTATCTCCCATTTGGCAGATGTGAGAAAGAATACAAGGACACCATCTGCACACATGTATGCAGCTGCCAAATGATAAAACAGAGATTGTTTTAGGGGCAACAAGGTGTTTTTCATTTTCTGTCAGGGTCTCATTCCACCTGTTGTTTAGCAAGGACAGAAGAATCTCATAGATCTAGTGTTCAAAGCCAACCCATAACCTTTTAAATTTCACCTTTTCTCTTGAGGAATTGCTGCTGCGGGGGGGGGGGGGGTCTCCCACTGAATAATAACAACCTATCCTGCATTGTCACCAACATTCATCAGGGACCCATAAGTATTAGCTAGTACTCGAAAGAGTGTGCACCTTTTCAAAAAAAATATGGAGGTTTATCTTCCTTTGAGAAGGATTCAGACAGACCTTTGGTTTGCTGGCTTACTTAAGGAGGTAAACCTCAGTAAGGAGGTAAGCTTGTGGCGTGGTACCAGTGAAGAGTAAAATGGGTGAAAGCTGGAGAGATGAAAGAAAAGTAACCCCTCCTTCCTCTTCCACCTCAGCTGGTGCTTTGCTAGGACTGTGCTACCTTGTGGAGCAGAGCCTAAGTAGGCCACCTAAAGATGGTCATTTTATTTTTGAGGAGGATGTGTGTGTGTTTGTCTGTGTCTGTGAGGAGACCAAGTCTCCAATTTAGTCCACTGGTTTCCCCAATGGTTGCTTTTATTTACAGTACTTTCTACACATCCCCTCTCTGCCCAGCAACTATTAGGCCAAAAATAATTGGAAGGGGAGGAATGTTGCCATCTATCAATGAATTTGTGTGTTTGTCTAGAGCCAACATCACCCCCTTTCCTGCCTTTTTCCATGTCTGGAACATAGCATAAAGTAAACAACATAACATAACAGCAGCCATCTATCTCTCACAGTGTACATAAAACTGCTAGTATGGCTCCTTTATATAGAATAGGAATGGAATGGAATGGAATGGAATGCAGTTTATTGTCATTGTATGAATACAATGAGATTAAAAGTGCCATCCAGTCAGTCATTCACACAACCCAGCATAAAAATCCAAGACGTAAAATCTACAATTTAAGAACAAGCCATCTATACACATACTCCAACATTCACATGCCGAACATCACTTACACTCATTTAAAACTGACATAAAAAACATACACACACACACAGCCCTACACTCTTTCACCTGACAACATTCATACCCAATCCATAAAAACTACAATTTAAAAAAAAACAGCCATACACCATCCCCCATGCAATATATGTGTAAAACATTCAACACTAATATTACCCGTCAACTTAATTTTTAACAGAATTTAGCATGGTTATTGCTATTGGGTAAAAACTATTTCTGAATCTTTCTGTCTTTGTTCTAATAGATCTATACCTTCTGCCTGCTGGTATAGATCTTAAATAGTGGTGCTTTAATGGGGAAACATTTTTAAAAAGCAGTAGGACAAAGTGAAAATAAAGAAGGGAGATATCCTGTCATCCATTGAAATGCCACAGTCCATGTAAAATGTCATAGGACTGTCACCTCAGAAAACAATGCCCAGAACTGCATCTGGGTACAGCTAACCAATCATCAGCATAGGCTTCACAATGGGATAATTAGGAGTTTGCCAAATCATGCCAAAAAAAGCAGATTTTGATTCTAACCAAACCCAATAGTGAGCTGTATACCTCATTTGTACCCTAATATATAAATACAAATTCAAATTAACAAAAAATATAATATGTTATTGGTTTTTCTGTGAAGATTCTCAGTCATTCAAGTGAAGTTATCTGAAAGAGGAGCCATGACAACTGGACTTCTTTTCTTGTGAAATTGAAACATTTTGCTACTCATCCAAGCAGCTTCATCAGTCTGAGGAAAGTTAGTGGTGAGGCATCCAATTTATAGTTCACCTTGATTTCACATCACCTTGGTCTGAATAGGTTCATTAGGAGGTGGACAGTGGCCTGAATAGGCTTGAGTGCCCAATCCTCAGACTGATGAAGCTGCTTGGATGAGTAACAAATCATTTCAGTCTCACAAGAAACTAAGTTCAGTTGCCATGACTCAACTCCCAGAAGTTATTGGTGTTTACATCCATATACTTCCTGCCAATGCAGATGAGCCTATTGGCCATGGCAAATGGTACCAAGTAAAATGGAACATCAGCAGTTGAACAGAAGTCATTTTATTTAAATCTAGTTTATGATTGCTTTCCTTAGATGCTAATTCAGAGAAACAGATTTATAATTGTTATTTACAAGATTCTGAAAACAGTTACGCAATTTGACATAACTCAAAGGTGCTTGTGGACTTGGAAATGTACCTGAGAAATTGTAGTCATCATTTTATTAAACATAGCATGATGAGACATTTGTGCAGGAAATACACCAAAAGAAAAAAAGCAACATCTGTGCTGAGTCACCATATGTTTTAATGACAGTTCTGTGCCCTAGGAACATAAAAGCAGAGGGAAAGCCGTTCTTTTCCTTAATACTGTATTCTTTTAAAAAGTGCTTAGAGCAGCCATTCTAATTGGTGCACAATTTAGACAGGTCAAACTGATTGATCTGAGAGGTAGGTATAGTTGTTAGAGATGTGCATGATTTGAAAAATGATGTTTCATTTTGCTTCATTTCGTTGAGGGGCTCAGTTCGGTTCATTTTTGTTTTTTGTGAATTTTCACAAAAAAAATATTTCATTGGTTCATTAATTCGTTATTCATTTTTACCCACTTTGCACGATTTTTAAAGCATTTCCGTGTGTGAGCGTCCCCCAACGCCCCAGACCAGAGGGAAAACACTAAAAAAAAATGATGCTGGCAGAGACACAGTATAGACTAGGTATGCAGGGAGTCTGCAAGGCAGCGGCGGGCGTTGCCTAGGGCGCAAGGCAGCTGCAGAGTGACTGCGGGGCAGGGGAGGGTACTCACTGAGAGGTATGCAGTATGCATGCAGGGAGTCTGCAAGACTGAAGCTAGAGAGAAATCTCTTCTTTCTCTCCCCTAAGAGCCAGGCTGCAGCCAGCAGGAACACAGAGACACACGCCTGCCTCGCTGGCCTAAAGTGAAAATAACGAGTTGCCGATACAGCAATCCCACCCCAACCTAACTCCCACTGCAGACTGCAAGGAGGATGGGGGCTGCCAGAGCTTTTTATATCCTCTGTGGCTGCCAGCCCTGCCTAGTCTGCAACCTGGGCATGCTATTGGTTGAAATTGTCCAAGAATTTACATGATCCCATCACATGGCTTGCATCCATTTTGTGGCTGGCATCCATTTTGTGTCATCCTTAAAGAGAAAAGAAAAATACATTGCGATGGGAGAAAGACAAAAAGAAACATTTTAAGGACCCCAACCCCCCCAGTAGGTATTATCAGGCAGAATAAATAATTATTGCTGTGTTTTTACGGATGTACAGGGCATTTTAATACCAAAGAAATCAATATTAGGCATCTGGCAGCCATTTTGGGTCAATGTCCCCTAACTCCCCTTAAAAGAAAAAAAAATACAGTGATCTGAGAAAAGACATAAATGCACGTTTTAAGGACCCCAAACCCTCGGTAGGTATTATCAGGCAGAATAAATAATTATTGCTGGGTTTTTACGGATATTCAAGACATTTTTAACATTTAAAACAGCTGTTTTCATCTTGCGTTGCCATTAACGAAAATGAAATGTAACAAACCTAATTTTCTTGGTTCGGTTCGGTTCACTCCAATTTCCCCACCAAATTCATTATTCGTTTCATTACATAACGAAACAAATAATGAATAATGGAACAAAAAATTCATTTTGTGCCCATCTCTAATAGTTGTATTAGAAGTCAAAAGATGTAATGTTTTACCTTCACATTGATCTGCCATCCTAACATAGACCAACATACCTTTCCAGAGGATATAGTAACTAAAACTGATCATTTGGTGCAATTTTAATATGACTACTGGCCCAAAATCAGACAAAAAAGGTGTTATTACTCACAGTCATGATAGACCAGTATAGCCTTTCACAAGTGGATTAATACAAGTACAAGCAGCCCGTCAACTGAATGAAAAGGACTTTACCTTTTTCTTACCACAATATAACTCACTCTCATGGTTAGAGTACATTCTCACTGATAAGAATGGTTCGTTAAATATTAAAGGAGCAAACATAAAAACCTGCTATGTATCAGACTACTCCCCAGACTTTTTTTCTATTTTGCCTTAATAGTACAAAAACAAAAGACTATAAATGGTGACGACATACTTTTATTGTGCAATCAAAAGGACAAAGTTGACCAGATGAGAAGAGAAAGGGAAAACTCCTAGAAAACAAATTCAACCCTTCAGGTACATCAATTGAATCTTTGGGACAGCAGGAAACACACACTGGAGGCACCCGAGTGATATATTTTTCCATTTAAAAAGGAAAAAGTAGCTATTAAAATATAGAAGAAATTCTTCATCTTGAGCAAATCCATAAGAAAGCACACAATAATATTTATAAGCATTTAACAGACGAAAGAGCTGAACATAAAACTTTGAGAAATAAAATCATGAAGAATCTTATGTATCTTAAAATGCTGTGAGTTTGGGAACAAAAATTGTAAGTAATTCAATGATATTCTACATGAAAAAGCAAAACCCAAATTCTTAATTGCCTCAATTAGCACAGCACAAAGAGGAAAAAAAGGAAATAAAGGAAATAAAGGAAACAAGATTTTTTTTTAAAAAAATCTTCTCTTCATGGCTGCATAAAAAGATGATAATTCACTAGACATTTAACACCTATCTAAACAGAATTCAGGTTTTTAAAAAAAAAAAACAATTGCCCTAAGAACATTTTAAAAATTGCTAAATGCAGAATTTGCTGCCCAACGGATGTTAGATGTGTCTTTAAGAAATTCAAACACCACATCCAGATGGTTTCTCCTGTGAATCTCAAAGAACATTTAAAGGCATTCCAGCACCTAAGTTAACTGATTTATTAACTGAAATCAGAAGGAAAGGAAAAATCCCTCCGTCATGGAGCAATACAAATAAGGCCTTATCCAACACCAGGGAAAGATCTAAAGAATGTAGACTCCTAGTATCCCATCTGTCTAATAAGCTGGAAAGTTTAGCTTCTAATACCTATCCTGCCCACATGACTAAACAACAGAAGTACAATCCATGAATTACAAAATTTAGACCACCTTGATACCAGGATCTGATGCAAAGCCTATTAAACATATTCCATCAAAAAAGTGAACTGCTAGTTATGTCATTAGATGGCCATAAACTATTTGAATTGGTCTTTTCTTATGCAATTAAATGAATATGGGGCTCAATTTTACTGAAATTATTCTGAAGCTATATACACACCCAGCAGCAAGTATTAAAATTAATTAATTAATTATTCCACTAAGCAGAATCTTTCAAACTTTGCTGAGGTACAAGATAATGGGGTCCCTTTTTACCCACTCTTATTTGCCATGGCATTAGAGTCTTTAGCAGAGAGCATAAGGGAGAATCTAGAGCTCGGAGGAGAGGTAGTAGAAAAGATCCATGTTTGTCATTCCGTTTGTTTGCATTTTAAGCCTATTATTAGATATTTGGATATTACAAGTGGCATTATTAATTTTAAAACATTTCGGGTGAGCAGCACAGACAATGTGGTGCCAGTGGCTCAAAACAAATCCCAAAATGTTTGTCACTGCATCTCATATCAACTTAGCTACAGCAGACACAATACAGGTGGAGGAGCTATTTTTCCAGGTTCTGTCCTGATGCAAAGACCTCTAGAAAGCCCAGCTTTAGTTCTGGGGGAGTTTTCTCCCCATGCTCAATGCTACTGCTTCTAAGGCTTATACAGTGAGTTGTGCTACCAATGCCCCCCATGTCCTGCTCCAAATGACATGATAGGCCCCGGCACAGGAACCCACTCCTTTCCTCTCACGTTTAATTTTTTGATATGCTAGTGTTCCAATTTCCTTCTTCTTTTTTAAACAGCATAATACAAAAATGGTGGATTTTTAAAAATTATGCTGTTAAAAAAAAGTGATGTGTTAGTGTTATGCAAGGACCACACACATGAAAATACCTTTAAGCTGTCCCACTAGACCAGATGGAACTCGGAATGAGTGGATGATGTGTGTCCAATGCAGTTACTGCATCTCAAGATGCCAACTGAAATTGTTATTTAGGTTATCATTTCACCCATTTATCTGGACCACCTCCACCCCAGACTGTGATACTTAGTGTCCATTTGACCTATCATCTAGTTCCTAATCTTTTTATTTTATTTTTAGCCTGTAAAGAACTAGTGGAAATATAAGGCAGAATGTAGAGACAAAGCTTTGACCTACACTTTCTAAGCAACAACCAATGAATGAAGCCACTCACAGATTCAGGGCCAAATGTAGAGGACACCTTGTCATTTCTTCTAGATAAATTTTGTTTGCAGAAATTTGTTAGCATAGGTGCCTGCCTTATTTCTTTGGAGAGAGTGTAGTGCATAGAAAGGAGTTAGCCCTTAATGAATGTTTCTGGGAGGTTATGGGAACTGTCACCCCCACCCCCAAAAAGTTTTTCAAAGCTCTGCAATTCGGTCCTGCATGTTAAAACTCAACTGGGCTTGTTCAGCTGATTGCCACTACCACATTGTGCTTGCTTGGCAACAGCAAAACAAAAGGTCAGGGGTGAAATTATCACTTGATCACTGCAGATGGCGACTGCAGCAATGAAATTAAAAGATGTCTGCTTCTGGGGAGGAAAGCAATGACAAAACTAGGCAGCATCTTAAAGAGCAGAGACATCACTTTGCCCCAAAGGTCCGAATAGCTAAAGCTATAGTTTTTCCAGTAATGATGTATGGAAGTGAAGGCTGATCACCGCAGAATCGATGCTTTTGGGCTTTGGTGCTGGAGGAGAGACTTGAGAGTCCCCTGTACGGCAAGGAGATCAAACCTATCCATCCTGAAAGAAATCAGCCCTGGAAGTTCACTGGAAGGACAGGTTTTGAATCTGAGGCCACCTCATGATGAGAGAGGACTCATTGGAAAAGTCCCTGATGTTGGGAAAGATTGAAGGCAAAAGGAAAAGGGGACGGCAGAGAATGAGATGGTTGGATGGTGTCATCGATGCAACCAACATGGATTTGACAAAACTCCAGAAGGCAGTGGAAGACAGGAGGGCCTGGCGTGCTCTGGTCCAATGGGGTCATGAAGAACATAAGAACATAAGAAGAACCATGCTGGATCAGGCCAAAGGCCCATCTAGTCCAGCTTCCTGTATCTCACAGTGGCCCCACCAGATGCGTTTGGGAGTGCATAAGACTAGATACCTGTCTCCTGATACCACTCCCCTGCATCTGGCCCTTGAAGTACCCTGGTTTTAAGCCTGGAGATTACACATCTCCATCATGGTTTGTAACCTGTGATGGACTTTTCCTCCAGGAATCTTTCCAATCCCCCTTTGAAGGCATCCAGGCCAGATGCCATCATCACATCCTGTGGCAGGGAGTTCCATAGACTAACAACGCGCTGGGTGAAAAAATATTTTCTTTTGTCTGTTCTTACTCTCTCAGCCCTCAATTTGAGTGTATGTCCCCTAGTTCTGGTATTTTGTGAGAGGGAGAAGAGCTTCCCTCTATCCACTTGACTCATGCCCTGCATTATTTTGTACGTCTCAATCATATCCCCCCTCAGGCGCCTTTTTTCCAGACTAAAGATCCCCAAATGTTTTAGCCTTTCCTCATAAGGAAGGTGCCCCAGCCCAGTAATCATTTTAGTCACTCTCTTCTGCACCTTTTCCAGTTCCACTATGTCTTTCTTGAGATGTGGTGACCAGAATTGTACACAATACTCCAGGTGCGGCCTTACTATTGTTTTGTATAATGGCATTATAATGTTATAATCCCTAGCATGGAATTGGCCTTCTTCACCGCTGCCACATATTGGGGAGACACCTTCATGGAGCAGTCCACCAACACACCAAGATCTCTTTTCTAATCCGTCACGGATAACTCAGAGCCCATGAGTTGATGATAAAGTTTTGATTTTTTGCCCCAATATGCATTACTTTACATTTGGCTACATTAAAACACATTTGCCATTTTGTAGCCCATTCCCCCAGTTTGGAGAGATCCTTCTGGAGCTCTTCACAATCTTCTCTGGTTTTTACCACATGGAAAAGTTTTGAGTCATCTGCAAACTTGGCCACCTCACAGCTTATCCCTGTCTCCAGGTCATTTATGAATAGATTGAAAAGCACCAGTCCCAGGACAGATCCCTGGAGCACACCACTTTTCACCTCTCTCCATTGTGAAAATTGCCCATTGACACCTACTCTTTGTTTCCTGGACCTCAACCAGTTCTCAATCCATAAGACGACATGCCCTCTTATCCCCTGACTGTGCAATTTTCTCAGCAGCCTTTGGTGAGGGACTGTGTCAAAAGCCTTTTGAAAATCCAGATAGACTATATCCACCAGTTCACCCAAATCTACATGCCTGTTGACCTTTTCAAAAAATTCTAAAAGATTTGTCAGACAAGACTTACCCTTGCAGAAGCCATGCTGATTTCCCTCAGCAAGGTTTGTTCTTCTATGTGTTTTAAGATTTTCTCTTGGATGAGGCTTTCTACCATCTTCCCTGGGACAGATGTAAGGCTAACTGGACTGTAGTTTCCCAGGTCCCCCCTCCTTCCTTTTTTAAAAAATGGTGTGACATCTGCTATCCTCCAGTCCCCCGGCACTGTGGCCATTTTAAGAGACAAGTTGCATATTACCGTTAAGAGATCTGCAATTTCATTTCTCAGTTCCCTAATAACCCTTTAGTGGATGCCATCTGGGCCCGGTGACTTGTTAATCTTCAATGTATCAATTAGTCCTAAAACATCCTCTCTTTTAACCTGTATTTGATTTAATTATTTAGTCAAGAGGGGCCGTTCAGGCCGCCGAATCTGCTCAAGGTCTTCTCTCGTGAAGACAGATGCAAAGAACACATTTAATTTGTCTGCAATGTCCAAGTCCTCCTTAATCTCCCCTTTTCCTCCCTCACCATCCAGAGGGCCAACTGGTTCTCTGGCAGGTTTTCTACTTCTAACATATTTAAAGAAGAGTCGGACACGACTGGATGACTGAACAACAACAACAAACAAACAATGACATTATGCAGCAAGGGGAAATGCCAATGGACCCCTGCATTAGGGCCTCTCCTGGCATTCAGAGCATAGCATCAACAGCAGACCTCACAAACCTTCTATTTGCATAAACTATGGAAGGAGTGGTGCCAGATTTTGTGGGTAAAACCTTGAGGACAGGAGTGGGGAACCTTTAGCCCTCCAGATGTTTTGGACTGCAACTCCCAGAATTCTGAGCCTATATTGCCTATGATAAAGTTACCTAAGCTGATTTTGCTGCATACCATTGGCTGTACTGGCGCAAGTCCACTCCTTAGATTAGGTTAAACTAGATTAATATAAATTCTCCCTCACAATGGTGATGGAAAATTCCCTTGTAGTTGAGCCTCAATAGGAATCAGCAATTAAAATGCTATTGATAACAATCAGGCCTTTAAAATAAAAGGTTAAGATTGCTACTGTAATTGAGCCCTTCCAGGAGTCAGTAGGAAAACATCAATCTTATATTTCCTCTAAACCTGTTTAAACATTTCCTCCCAGTTGGATGCTATTTGGGACTATAAATCATAGGATTATGACTGTGTACTGTTTGTTTTTAATTTAACGTATGTTTCAAACAGGCCAATAAATTTAAATTATGTAACGGGCTGATAAGGACCCTCATGGCTTAGTGCTTAAAATTCTGTACTGTAGTCAGAACTGTGCTCCAGTTCCGGACTGCTATGTTACCTGATTAGCAGGGTTTCTGGGGTCAATTATCTGAGTTTCAGCATGGAGTTATCTCAGAATCTCCCCTCCCGTCCCAACTTTTGCCTGCACCATACCTGTGACATTGCAAACGCTGCAACATTGCAAAACCAGCTACAGGTTTTGACCTGAAACTTCAGAGTTTGGGATGCAGTTGACCTATGGCTGACCTGGATTGCCAAAGTTCCAAAGACATATCCCTCGCAGTGATGGCCAACCTGTGGCATTCCAGATGTTTTTGGACCACAACTCCCAGAATTCTAAGCCTGTATTGCCAGTGACAAAGGACTGTGGGAGTTGTGGTCCAAAACATCTGGGGTGCCAAAGGTTCGCCACCACAGCATAGAGGGAGCCGACTTTCTCCTCCGGCACTGCTTGCCCTGAGCATTGTCCTTACATTTAGAGGCATGGCAAATCCCTAAAATGCCAATTGGCACCTTCAAACCCAGCACCTCTATTCTGCTATTGCTTATAATATTGGAACACCATTGGTTATGTATGATGGAATTGCTGTCTTGTTCATAAAAGAATGTTCAGTGTAGCTGCACCACTGATGTCTGCCACTCAGTTAAGTACCCTTGCTCTGTCCAACTACAACCCTAGCCATGTCCTCGCAGATCCAAGTTTTCTGAAGTCCCTAGTTAAATGTGTTTTTTGGACTGCAGCTGTAATTACTGGAGAATTTCCACCTCCCAATCCTTCTGCATTCTCTTTCTTTTAAAATGAATTACTTTCACTTGTTTATAGCTTTCTTTAACAATAGCTTCAGGCTCAAAACAAATGTGCAGAAAATGAAACACAGCTCACTTGTAACTGGCTTTTAAAAAAACATTTATTTGGTAACTTCAAGAATGGTCATGTCTTGGTTTTTAGTTTACAACAGAGTTACAAATCATTGAGGTAGGCCTTTGACACAGAGGTGTGTGTGCAAAAGCTTCTTCTTGTCCATGCACACATTCGGATGCACACCCTCCGATCTCCACTTGGGCACCACACACCCTCCTCTCTAGGGTTGTGAGATCTGAGGTTTTAACTAGGGATGGGCACCTTACGAAAAACACGCTGTTTCATCGTGTTGTAAGGTTACAAAATGAAATGGAACACAATTGAATGCCAGCCAGTGTTTTGTTACAAAACGAGATGAAAAGAAACACAATTTCCACCCTCCAAACAAAACAATTTGTTCTACAGGAAATCACAGGGTATCTTCCTCAAGCTACCCTCTTTAACACCTTCCAATTTGGAAAAGTTCGTGTTTTAGGGAATGGAGTTATTAAGTTCCAAAGGTGGTGGGGGTGCTTAAATGAAGAAGTGTGGATCGGCGCGCTGAGGGGAAGCTGTAATTTAACCCTATAATTGGTAAAGCATGCTGGACACACTCTTTGGAGTTTAGTAACTTCAATCGCTGAACCCCAAACCTTTCCAAATTTCAAAAATTTCTTGCAGAAGGTACCCAGATCAGTAATTTTCCATTGCATTTTTTTAAAAATAAAAATAAAAATATGCAATGGAAAAAATACTGATCCAAGGCATCCGAATGGCAGGGGGTACCTTATTCAAGCAATTTTAGGGAATCCCTTGAAATTTGAAAGGATTTGGGGTTCAGGGATGTTAGTTATGAAGCTCCAAAAGGGGTGCCCCTAGGGGAAAAATGTTCTAATTGGAATTAATGGGAAGCTGCAGCAGCACTATCACTCACCCAATCAGCTTCCTATTCCAATCAGAAAGTTTTCTTTTCCTAGAGGCACCAAATTTCAGGGGGTTACCTAAAATCTTTGCTCCCCTGGGTTCTTTAGGACACAGGGGAGCATTTCATTTCATTTCATTTCGTAATGAAACTACTTTAAAATTCATTTTGTAATGAAACAAAATGAAACCACTCTAGAAACGAAATGAAACAAAATGCTATTTTTCCATTTCATGCCCATCCCTAGTTTTAACCTTTGGCTTTTAGGGTCCATCCTCCAAAGGCTCAATAAGCAGGATGCTGCCATCTTGGCAATGCCAATTTTGTGTTTATTCTCACGTCTTAAGCGTTATAATTTTCATCACCTTCCACATTTCAGGGCTGCTGCCACCACAGTTCAGACTGTCCTGCATTTTCATAATACAATCTCCACATTGTTTGCCTGTCAAATGCACACTATTCTGCAGTTTTTGCTGAAAGACCCATCCTACAGACATCCCAAGAGTCCACCCTCTGTAACAGCACAAGGGCCTACTCTTAAGATTAGACTTCAGCCCTGTAATCTCAGCAAACACTATGCCCCTTACCTTCTCAGGATTGTGGCAAAATACAGGCTGAAACCCTAAGAAATGCTATATTTAAGAGGTCCCCACCTGCCCCCTTAAATTTGAAATGAAGTTGTTCTTTAAAAATTATGACCCTCCCCTAGGTTACACCTTGCTTAACTTGTTCATCAATAACTTAATAATAGACTTTGAACTGCAGAGTTGGAAGGGACTCAGTGGCTCAGCCTCTCTGAAGGAGGCACAGCAGGGAACTGAAGTCCAAAGCTCAGGGACCTAAGCCACCGAACTGTCCAGGAGTACTTCCACTTCTCATTCTTGGTTTGTGGTGACAGGGTTTGGAAACATTAAAAGGAGGCAAGGGTGTTAAAGGACAGAGCACGCGGTGTCAGACAGACCTATAATTTAAAGTGTGGGGTGGGATGGAGTGGCATGTGGGGTTCTCTTAAAAGATCTAGAGCAGCCACTGGAACTGGGAATAATACAGAGCATCCACCAACACCTACTAGAGTGGAAGGTTCAGGCTTAATAAGCCCATCACAGGAACCAAATGTTGCATGTATTTCCCACCTCCTTGGATGATTTCAAATGGTCAGAAGAATGGCCTTCTGCACCCACCCCCAGTATGGATTCAAACATGTATATGCCTGTAAAGTTGATGCAAGATGGGCGGCCATGTTCCCCTTTTTGATGTCATTTTCTTTCTTGACAGGTGGAGGACTGCTTTGGGGAACATCTTCCCACAATCTTCTTCCATATTCGGTGTTCATAAAGTGGGTAGCAATTAATACTGAATGCTTAAAATTGAGTTCTCATTTTAAAAACCATGGCAGTGATTTAGCACAAAATTGAAATGCACAAAAAAAAGAACTTCACAGAAGACTTGCTTTAAATGGCCTCCTTCCAAATTGCTGAGCTCTCTTTTACAGCCTAAGGAAGACAGGTGTCCTTAACTGTTACAGTTTATATATATATGCACATTTACACATTTTTCTTCTATTAACAATGAACAGGGTGCCAGTATCTGAGAAACTCCATATTTTACTGTCCCGTTGCCACAAAGAAAAGTCCTGCAAGAAAGGAGATGAGTAAGAGGAAAATACTTTTGTCAGTAAATCTCCTACCTCCCAATTACATTAAATCTCCCCTTCCCAATTCAGTTTCTGAATATTTCAAAAGATCCTATGCATGATATTTAAGACTGTAATGTTTTGTTCATTAGTTACATTATATCTTCACCTTCAATTAACTCAAAGTGGCATACATACTCATTTCCTCCACGTGTCATCCTTACAACAGTCCCCTGAGGTAGGCCAGTGGTGAAACCAAGCCCAGCCCAAAGCTACCCACAAAGTTTCATGGATCAGTGGAAACTTAAACGTGCATCTTCCCAGTTGCAATCCAGTCCTCTAAATACTTCATCACACTGGCTCTTTGATGGGACCACACTCTGTTGAAAGAAGACCACTTGCCATGTGCTGGGGGGGGGGTCAGTTATGGTACAAAGTGAGCCTTTCTTAAGAGGACTTTCTCTCTGTGTGTTGTGTTACAAATGAACAGACCCTTTTTCAATCACTAGTGTCTCATTTTAAAACATCAGAAGGACTTGGAGTCTCTAATGAGCATCCTGATGTTCTGGCAGACTCCTGTTGGAGAGACTATTACTTAGGGTCTGCTTCCAACTTCTTTTCCCCCATATCACCTTCCAAACACTCCTAGTCCTGAAGCTAAGGGCAGCATAACAAAACCAAGGGTGAACATTTCCCTGCTTGCTCAGTGACGTCTTCACCAATCAGTGATCAAAGATAGCAAAGAGTCTTCCTCCTACTCTCAGCCAGTGCATCCAGAATGCCAGTGGAGAACACTTCACTCATAATCCCCTTTTCTGGTGGAGCCAGTGGTCAGAGGTGATGGGTATTTTAGTCCAAAACAGCTGAAGGGCACCAGGTTACAAAAAGCTGTTTAAGGGCATAGGATTTAGCATTGTGTCATATTGTCACCAGTGACACTTGGCCCATATTTATTCCACGGTAATACATTCCTGAAGCTGCCTAGATACCCCTAAGCCAGGCATGTCCAAACTTCGGCCCTCCTGATGTTTTGGACCACAACTCCCGGAATTCTAAGCTTAGAATGCTAATGGCAAAGGACTGTGGGAGTTGTGGCCCAAAACATCTGGAGGGCCAAAGTTTGGACATGCCTGCCCTAAGCACATCCGACCTCACCTGATTTAGGAAGCTAAGCAGGGTTGGCCCTGGTTAGTACTTGGATGGGTGACCACTAGGGAATAACAGGTGCTGTAGGAGCCTGGAGTAGGACCTGGCAAACCGCTCCAGTATTCCTGCCAAGAAAACTCCATGGACATGGGGTCACAAAGAGTTGGTTATGACTGTCATAACACAACACACACACACATTCTTGAACTGGAATAGTGACTTACTGTTCTCTCTAGAACTCCCTGCCTAGCAGTGAAGTGTATAAGAGCATAAATTCCTCTTAGAAGTCCTGGTCAAGAGGAATTCATACTCCAAAGCCCTCCTCAGGTGTGAAAGAGGGTGAAGGGAAAGTCTGCTTTCTACCTAAAAGGCTAGGATGAAAAGTTCCCACCAGCTTCTCTTCCAAAACCCCAGTGATGTCAAAGGGTGTGACATCATGGGCCTTTAATTTATGTAGCACCAAAGGGGATGCCATCTATATCATGAAAGAGAAACTTGAAAAGAGTGATACTTACTCATGCCCATCCTGTCCACGGATTAGGCTCACTTGTTCGGCTCCCAGTTTAGCCCAAAGTAAGGTTAAGAATTTCTTATGCCAAATAAACTCAATGCTTGTTGCATCTGCAGGATTGATTTCTAAATTAGTGATCTTGGAGTAGGTTTGTTCTCGCTTAAGGTCTCCACTGTAAATAAACAAAAGACAAAAGTTGTGTAACAGCCTTCATGCTAGTGTTGTGCTTTAGCTCTGTCAGCTTTTCGGTTTCCTGTTTTGCATCACTCACATTTCAAGTTGGATGATAATATGAACTGCGAATTTACGTGAATATTGCATAACATCCAGTTGGACTAATGACAGCACAACTCATTAAAAGCTGCATTTGGAATACCATTTGTAATCTGGCTGTACAAGAGTTCAGAGTGCAGTCTTTTTAGCTAGCTATACTATCAGACTCAGGGCTCATTCAAGTACTTTAAGAAGTCCTGTCTAAGAAAGAGTTTAATTGCCCCTTGATTTGGAATAACTCATCAGATCTACATGATGCTATATGAGATTCAAACAAATCACTCCCTCTTCCCTTCTGCTTCTGGACTTTCTTTGAGAAGTGGAATACAACTTGACTTCCAGTTGATTTCAAGCTTGTTACCTCCATCTGGTTCCTTGGCATGAATCATTGTGGGTTCTGGTGTATGTGTATATAATCAGATTTCCCCTGACATCTGCTGTTATGTGATATGAGGGAGTCTTCGCATCAAAACAGAGAAGGACTGATTAAAGCTCAGTCTCTAATTGGGAGGGGGGAGTGTAGCGCAATTTGTTGCTTCTGCTTTACACCTGACAGGATCAATAAAAACAAGATGCTTTTTTGTTGTTGTTAATTGCTATCAAGTTGCCTTTGACTTATAGTGAGTCGTGACTATGAATGTGTGACCTCCTAAATCTCCTGTCCTCAACTGCCCTCCCAAGTTCCTGCACATTCAGGGCTGTGGCTTCCTTTAGGGTGTCAATCAATTTCATACTTGGTCTTCCTCTTTTTCCTGCTGCCTTTAACTTTTCCTAGCATTATGGTTGTTTCCACTGAGTCCTACCTTCTTGTGATGTGCCCACATGTTTATCTTTCTAACAGTCCAATCTCTTTAGGAATAAATGGTTGTAAGAGTGGGAAAGAACTGCTAGCATCTAAGAAGAAATAAAATCACATACCAAAACAGGATATGCTGATAATCTTGGGTTAAAGGAATGTAAAGGGACAAAATAAAGCAGAATTAAATATAGTTGGAGAATTTAGCCGAGCAGTCAGAAATTAATTATTTGTTTGCTGTGAAGCCAAACATTAGTTTATTGCAAATATAAGATTCAGATAACTTAGCAGACATTAACTGAGTTCCAATATGGAAATCAAGTAGATCATATTATTGCTGGACTATTCTTGAAATCAAAATAAAACAAAAATCCTGATGGATGATTGAAGAAATGCTTAAACTTATTAAAGACAGATGAGATGCAAAAGTAAAGGTTCAGTAAAAGGAACAAGAATCCTAAATGCAACCTTCAGCCATTTGAGTGTAAAGCGGTTACTTCACGTCCTTCCTCTTTCCGAAATTACGTTCATTTCGTGATAACGTCGTTCGTGGTCACGTGGTCTTGTCCCGGTTCTGTCCCTGTTTCCATTTACCCATGGGTGTGGTTGATGGTATCGTGATGACTGTTACTTCACGTCCTTGTTTCGTGACAACATCTGTACTTCCCTGCCTTCGTTTCCCCACCCCTTTTTTGGTCCGACTTTCCATTTTTTGATATTTTGATTCTCCGTAACTTTGCCTTTCATGCGTTAAGCAGCAAAGTTCGAGGTTTTATGCCTTCTTATCTCTCTGCGTTGCTTTGCTAATGCCATAGGCAATGTAATGGCGAATGGTACTTCGCACTCCTGCCACTAGATGGAGAATGTTCAGGTTGCATGACAAGCCTTACTTCATGGGTACTTGTCTCAAAACAGGAACCGAGATAAGAGAATTCCCGAGGTCAGGGAGAGGTATGGCTCATCACGCTTAAATCCCAGTTCAGGGGGCATGGTTGGGACGAGATTCCACCATCATGCAACATACTGGCCCCAAGTGGGACCGCAAACCGCAATGAGAGGGACCTGAAGTAACCGTCTAAGCACAGAGAATGCTTGCAATATCCATTATAAAGAAATGTAAAGAAAAGGAACCACAAAGAACAGAAGATCTCTTCTGGGAGATCCAGGAAGTAAAAAAGAAATTTAAATCTAGATTAGAGACAGTGAAAGTTCAGCTCATGGATAGAATATCTAATAGGCTAAAATAAACAGAAGATGTTTATTGAAGGGCTATACAAAAGAGATAAAGGGATGATAAATTCAGGTTATGAAGAACCCTGTGGTGGAGAACTTGAATTTTTAGAAAGCTGCTTGAAAGCTGCCCTTGAAGCAAATGAAGTAAATAAAATACCAGGAGTAGATGGGATAACAAAACAGCCGTTTCTAGGCACAGAAGCAGAGTATGCCCAAATCCTCACAAAAATATGTCTACAAACGCAGAAAATGAAGCAATGGCCACAGACTAGGATCACTCAACATGCAATTGAGTGCAAAGAGAATGCAAACCATATAGATTTCAGTAACTTGACATGGGGTCACGAAGATTCGGTCACGACTGTAACGACACAACACACACGCAGAGGAACATTTCATTCATTTCCCATCCAGGCAAAATTATGCTCAAGATATAAGGCAAAAAATAACAGATGCTGAACTTGGATTCAGAAAAGAAGTAATAGAGTTCATATTACATCTACGTGTTGGCTACTAGAGCATAGACAAGAATTTCAGAATCAAGTTATTCTGTGCTTTGTAGATGACAGCAAAACCTTTGACACAGTGGACTATGAAAAGCTGTAGTACATTTTGAAAAAATGGGTATGCCACAAAATGAAGTTGTTGTGTGCAAACCTATATTGTGGACAAGCAGCTACTGTCAGAACAAAATTGGGAGAAGCATAATAATTTCCAGTTGCAAAAGGTACCAGAGAAGGGTATATTTTATCTTCCTAGCTACTCAATCCATATGCAGAAGATACCATATAGAAATCTAGATTAAAGTCAGACGAAGAAGTGCAAATTGTTGGGACAAATAATAATTTAAGATACGTAAAAGCCGTTATTTACAGAAAACAACAGTGACTTGAAACAACTGCAAACACTGATGAAAAAAAGAAACTCCAAAAGCAGCTAAACATTTTAAAAAATTACTATACAGGAAATTGAAATGGTTGGAGATGTTTTATGCCTTAGTTCAATCATCAGTTAATATAAGGACTAGAGCTAAGAAATCAGAATTAAATTGAAATTGGGAAAGGCAGCTATGAAGGAAGCAGAAAAGATCCTAAAGTATAAGGACATGACAGTGACCACCAAGGATATGTTCTACCTGGAACTTTTTGTTGGTTTATCTACAGTGTTCTCTATTATTATGTAAGCATGTGAAGGTTGAACAAAGTAGAAAGCTAGCAGCAAAAAGTCCAGTTAGAAGATAGCTTTATAGATGTTCTGCAGAGACAGAAAAGAATCCGAGATCAAACCAAGCACAGACTCCTGCCAGAATATGAAATGACTCAACTGATGGTATCATACTTTGGAACTCTCATAAGAGTACAAGAATTACCGGAAAAGACAATAATGGGTGGGGGGAGAGATTCCTCCATATGAAGACGATCCCCAAACAGGAGGATCTATATGTGGTGGACTGGCTCAGTAAAGAAATGCATGCCTTTAATTTTGGAAGACCTGAGCAGGTCTATTAATTAAAGGACCTGTTGGAGGTCATTAATTCACAATCAGTTAACTAGAACAACAACATTGCTCTACTGGCAACATCTACATGGCTATTTGTAACTTCCTTGATTTTGTTTAATTGTTTTAATGGTTTGTTACTGTTGGGCACCTGTGGGTTATCTTTAACACTGTACTGTATATTTTAATTGAAACACTCTCCTTGCTCCAGGGTGCAGCATTCTATTTTAAGGTCTAGTAGGGAAAGGAGGGGATGAAAGAGACAAAGAAAATGGGCAAGAAGAAGTATACAGAAGGAGAAGCGTGTAAGCCCTGTGGTTCAGGCTGCAAACCAGCATATTATATGCATAGACTAATTCAAGCTCTGATTAGAAGTGAATCGTTTTCCTTTAATTTTTTGTCTTTCAATCTGCTTCTTTTCTACTATAAGAGAAACCATTTCCTGAATCTCATGTGAGCTAGGTGGCAGAAGCTGAGGAACATCTGTGATTAAATAAAGGTATCTGTTATTAAACTGCTACAGAACATTTTGCCCTTTTTGTTCTATATAAGGCCCTCCTTATTGCTTATCAGGCAAGGAATCCCAGAAGCAAGGCCAGCAGATCAAATGGCCACATATATTTTGCACTCTTGCTCCCCCTCCCCAACCTAGCAGCTCGAAAGCATGTAAATGCAACTAGATAAATAGATACTGCCGTAAAAAGCGGGAAGGTAAAACATTGTTTCCTTGCTGTCATGCTGGCCATGTGGCCACGGACTTGCACAACACTGGCTCTTCGGCTTGAATAAGGAGATGAGCACCGCCCCTAGAGTCGGGCACGACTAGCACGCACGTTTGAGGGGAAACCTTTACCTTTATCTTTACCCCTCCCCTTCCCCAATTCTTTGTCTGTGTGGCATCAAACTCAAATGACATTCACAAGAACTAAACAATCTCCTTGCTATTTTGTGGCAGCCCCTAAATACAGTATTACCCAGTTGTGGATTTTGGAGGGCCTTCCCAGCTTCTTAAGAGCCAAAACTACTATGTTTGCTTTCTTTGTGCCTTGAAGAATACAACACAGACCTTGTATCTGTGGGGTCAGGATCCATGGTTTCAGTTATGCATTGTTTACTACAGACCTATAGACAACATACAGACCTGTATAGATCTATAGACAACTATCCCACTCTCTTGTAGTCTTTGACCCAGAACACTGTAGTGTCCAAGTTCTACATATGGAAATCATATGCTAAATATATGTTGGAATGTGGAAGCAGTTAGTTATAGCCCAAATAGCAAGCCTGCAAAAACTGGTGTTACACTATAATGTAAAGCATACCTTCCAATTTGGTATTCCTTAATGTCTTCTTCACCTTTGCTGCGGAAGGCTAAATTTATTTCTCCTTTCACACTGCTCATTCCAGATAGTTTTACAGATATGTTATACCTCCACACTACAAATTCAAAATAAAATGAATCCATGCATTACATAAAGTAAGAAATTCAAAAATTTCAAACAGGGTTTTTAAAAAGGTTCATGAACATGGCTGGCCTTGTCAGTGAAATGGACAACTGAGGTCCACTCTTTTAAAAGCTAATTTCTTAAGCTTAATTAATTTTTAATTGAAAATTTCTAGAAAAAATAAAACAAGAAAAAGAAAAGAAGAGGAGGAGAGGAGGAAGAGAGGAGAAAGAGAGGAGAAACTATAATTATGGGTTAGATTTATGGATATAATTCCATAAACTCCCCACAGTGTCACACAACTGGCACAAATCTCAGCAGAAAATTACTAGAAGTTAAGAAGTAAGCAATGGCATTTGCTGCTGTGCACTCAGTTGTGAGAACTAACTCACAACTGGAAATACCTACACTAACTTCCTAACTTCTGGTAATGTTCTGCTGAGATTTAGGTCAATGGTGATATTCTACCTTAAAAATGTAATAAGATTCTAGCCATTATAACAATGTGCTATGAAAAATTATATACAAACTTGACATTTATGAGACACAAACTAATGTATATACCAAGCTAGTCACATTTTTAAAATTGATATTGTCAGCATGAAGAATACATTTAGTTTTGAAGTAAGTTTGAAACCTGGATCCATGGCTTCCCTAATACTGCAGTCATTTTTTTTCTGCCAAACAATGAAGTCAATAGAGTAATTTTCTAGTTAGGCAATTCCAATTAAGCAGAGAATTATTACTGAGAAGCAGACACCACTGAAGTCCAGGCTGAGGAAATATATTCTAGAACATGGAATTAGGGTTGTATCATAAGGGGATGTATCTATTCCCTCTGCAAATGTGAACAGACAGGATAAGAGAACACGTTCTGTGATTAGAACTCTAGGATCTTCATTCATTTTTTTCACACTCAGCCAAAGACTATGAACTTGCCCTATATTGATTTCAGCTCCACGGATGCAGTAAATTTTGGAGTTGTGCAAAGTCTGCTAAGGAAAAAGAAAACAGTATTTTCCCTTGTACCATCAACAAATGCTGCACAACAATAAATAGAGGACAGATTATCCTATGGATTTTGTTACAGCAGGTTGTGACTGATGCCAACACCAATTATTTTTGGAAAAAAAGATAGATATTTAAGAGAACTGTCCGTAGCTATAATTTTTAATGAATAAACAGCCAATTTCAGACTTAGTATAATGTTGCAAATTGTGGCTTCTGCAGGCTGGCTGTTTGTTCCAGTAGCTACTTCTGTGTTCTTTATATAGGACCTATTATTATAGGTGATTTCTAAGATCTGTTTTTTGCTGTAACCCCAGTTTTGCTGCTCCCTTATCCCTGTGCCACTACTTTCTGAGATTTCTCTCTGACAACTGAGGCATAGCTCCCTGGCTCCTCTTTTTCCCACCATCTGGGGAAAGCTGGTGGGGAATTCTCTCTACACAATGGTTCTACACAGAAAATGCTGGGGAAAATAACAGTTATATGTAGAGTTTTGATGCTTGGAATTAATGACTTAGGTGAAATACTGAATACATTCTTCTGTAGCAGCTTTTACTGAAAATCTACCAACGAATATTTATTTATTTATTTATCTATCTATTTAATGCACTTACTGGTAAATGGCCCTGTGGGCCCTGTGTTTAAATAATACTTTGTATTCTTCTTCTGCAGTCTGCCAGGAAACCGATCAGCATAGTGACCCATCATTGGGCATCCTTCTATAGGGCATGGGAAGCAATTTCCCTAGGAGGAAACAAACTTATTAGTGAAAATATAAGCCTGTGTTTCTATTCTGACATTCACTAGGCAATAAGTTATAAAATCCATTGCTATGCTTCAGTCTCATTATCTAGAATATGTAAGTTCTCTTTCCTAGATTTCATTTTAGTTAAGGGGAACTCTCAACTAGAAGTTTCAAGAGTAATAACAGAAACAATTTGGTTGTTGGACCATGCACCACTAGTGATGGAATTTAAGACATATCAAGAACAGAAACTTAAGAGATGGTGGTTTAATCCTAGATATTTCTGGAAAGAAAAAGATATAGAGGATTTCAATCAAAAAATAGAGTTATTTTTTAGGGAGAATAGCAATTCAGCTGATATGGAAGTGGTCTGGGATGCAGGTATAAGAGGAAGCCAAAGACATTGGTGGGATGTACTAAAGAGCTTGTATGAAAGTATGGAAATAATTTGTTCTTCGGTTCTAGGGGTTGGGGAGGTGTTGGGGAGGGGGATGTAAAAATAAGCGAATTAATTACATATTATTGTGTGTGTATTATTTATTAGGTTCTTTAAAAAAATAAAAAATTAATGTTCAAAAAATTATCTAGAATATGATTATTAGATGTGATGATTTTTCCTGCTTGTATATACTTTGGTAAGTAATTAAGCACAATACTTAATTTTCAATTCACAAAGTGCTGCCATTGCAACCTTCCTGTGAGTCAAATTGTGCCCTGAAAGCCAGTCCCTAATCTTGATATTTTGAGGGTTGTAGTGTCATGGCCAGCAACTGGGGAAGCACTAGGTCAGTTTAAATGAGGCTCACATGCTTACCTCCTGAAACGATTCATATGATTCACATGGATAACCAAGGAATCCAAGTGGATAAAGAATGCTGTACCGATAGTATTGATGGCTCCGGGAGTGGTGGCAGTTTGCAACACTACGAACGTCTGCCAAAATAAAGCTACAAGTGAGAAATTTTACAACTGTGTTAGACATGGATCATTATACAGCAAAGACTCATTCATCTCAGGCTGAACATAGATGTTATACTATACCTTAAATGTTCATTGAGCTAAATTCATCCAATCATTAGTTCCACAAGTGGACAAGGGGGTTGGTCAAGTGTGGTTTATAGGTTGAGTTCAACACCCTTCCCCCCATAAAAGAATGTGCCCATCCAAAGGCTTCCTACGCGTTCCCTTTTAAAAGGTGAAAAGCAGCCCTTTTTCAGGTTCCAAGTGGGACACATATTTGCTCCCAAAGCCCTGTCAGCTCACCTAGTCCCGAAGAAGCCCTTTGCAATCAATGGAACTTTAATACACATTAACCAAACAAAATCCCTTCATGGGGTGGGGTGTCCACTTCAGTCAGCTAGATCAAATGCATTTCACATGTTTTGTTATGTGATCAAACCACATCCAACTTGTGATGACCCTCGTAGTGCAGTCAAGGCGTATGATATACTTAAGGTGTGGTTTTACCATTGCCACCCTCCAGTGCGTTTCAGTGACCAAATTGGATGCAAAACCGTGTCTCCTGAGTTCATCATTGTGCCTGCTACATCTTGAATTTCATCTTAGAAGTCACAAAGAGTAGAAAACGAATTGCTTCATCATGAACTATGTCTGGGTTTGAAGAAAGGGCGAAGGAGCATGCAGTATTAAAGAACAGGTCCAATTTTTTTTAACAAGTTCCATTTTTGGACTTCAGTGGCCATGCTGGCTGAAGAATTGTAGTTCAAAGGAGTAATTTTCCCAAGCTTTGGTAAAGGAAGAAGTTGAGGTGGGGACAGGATTTTTTTCTGTAGAAAGTTGGGAGGGGATATGGAGATGAGTAGTTCTAATGGCATTCAATCCAGAATTCAGGTTATTGCACATTTGTTTTTGGTGTTCCTCAAATAAATATTCTGACCCTTGTGAGCCCTGGCAATTGTTAATGAAACCCACACATAAAGGCTCTGGGCATCTCACTCTACTACTTTCCTTTGTAAAGAGTTGTGACTTCAATAATAATGTGGCAGCCCTGTTAGGTTATCACTGCAAAAGGTAGGAGACTGAGCAATGTCAATGGTGGAGATGAGCCAGACTGATTTACCTTTCAAAGAGCCTTCATGGTCATAATCCGGTAGTGGTATATCTGCATCATAGCATCCAACCATAATACTTCCACCATTAGGGTAAAAGTCGAGATGACCAGTAGCATTAAGCATCCCTAGACCTGAAATAGATGGGTGGTAAGTGAGATAAATCAGCCTATTCTTTACGTTTGCTGCACACAACAAATATTTCCTTCTCCATTACCTATATTGGGAAACTGCCCAGCATTGCTATGGATAACATCCACAAATTCAGCATCAGAAGGATCCAACCTGACCATGTCAGGAAAACCTTCAAAGCCAATTCCAGCTGGGTCCAAACCTTAAGGAGATATAAAGTCATCAGTTAGGATTGTGTTGTTTGTCTTCTTCCCCTTAATCCGAAAATGTACAGTTGCTGTTAAAGTGGTGATTAATGGTATTAAAGAAGCCCTAGCTATTCACAGAAAACAAATGTAGTAGCAAAGAGTGGAAAACTATGGCCTTTTAAATGTTTTTGACAGTAGTTGCTAAGATTCTTTACCACTGGCTATAACCTGCACAGTATATATTACTAGTACATTAACTCGAAAAAGTCATCAATCATAAAGTATACTTGAAAGTCATGAAATCACCCAAACATGCTGATGCTTAAAGACACATCACAACAATTGTTCCTGATTAATTATAACATGGGGAGTAGCAAAGGCAGTATATGAAATTTTGAATTTAAGGAGATGTTTCAGGCCAATGCAGAGGTAACAGTGTGGGTTGGAGGTGCACATGCCACAGTCACATGACCGTGTCTTCTGTTTTGGACATGAATCCCTGTCCCTTCATCATTTGCTGTAATCACATTTCATCTACATTACCATTATCCATGATCCACATTGACAATGATCGACCATGTAGCCTTTGTTGATGCTAATTTTTCAAACTACAGTTATGAGACAATGACAGTAGCCATATCTGGAAATAATAGCCAGACTTACTAGTCTTTGTCCAACAAAGCAACGTTTCCTATACCTGGTCAAAGCACCTGTAGAAATGACCTTGTTGCTTTATGCTTCTGAGTTGCTAATTCAAGCGCAGGAATGCTATTGCTTCTCAAGCAGAAGAAAGCTCAACTAAATTTGCTATTTGTTTGAAAAGAAGAACCACAACTTCCACATCAATTGCATGTTTAAAATGTGAAAGATGTGAGCTGATTTGTTTAAAGAGATTTAACTCACAGTTTAGAATAGAAAAAAGAAGAATTGTTTAACTGCAACAGAAAAAAATGTTACCCCACTATCCTTCAGCACAAAATGAAGGCTAAGAGAAATGATACTGCTTTCCTATGAAGCTAGAGTGGCTCCATTTCTATCATGTACGCCTTAGAAATGGAAATCAGGATAAGCCCCCACATGGCCCTTTTCCTGGTTCTTCTTCCTCCTCAGTGTCCAGCATCCCCATAACCGGGGCAGGGAAAATAATGTCTACTGTTGTCTTTTCAGCAGGACTAATGGTGCAAATTATAAGGATAGCAGAAGTAAGTGGGAGCCATCAAGGAAAGGGAGGCCAATAGCTTCCCATCCTCTTTACAGTTCTGCTACTTTCCTACACATGGAGGGCTCCAGTCTGAGGAAAAGAGCCTCCCCCTTATCTGGGAGATTTCCTCATGAATAAGAGAACCCTGCCCTAAGCACATCCGATCTCGCTTGATTTTAGAAGCTAAGCAGGGTCGGCCCTGGTTGGTACTTGGATGGGAGACCACCAGGGAATACCAGGTGCTGTAGCTGTTTGGAGTAGGAACTGGCAAGCCACTCCAGTATTCCTGCCAAGAAAACTCAATGGACATGGAGTCACGAAGAGTCGGTCATGACTATAATGACACAACACACACACACAACTTGCCATGAATGCTATTGATGTGTGTGGTGTGGGGGTGATTCTATGGGTAGTGGAGGCTGTGCTCTTCAGGCCACCACCCTCCATAAATGTGAGAATCATAGGAGTGTTGACAGAGGGGATAGAAATGACACACACAACTTACTTTGGAGATAAACATGATCCTGCTTAAATAGACGATATGTGTGTTCTTTGCCATATCCCTACATGGCCTGCGCTCTTTAATGAAGGAGCCACTGGGTATCCCATCCGAAAGAGCCTGGTTAGTCCTTCATTCTGATTGTTACATTTACACATCCTCAGTCTAAACTGACTAACTCACACACCAATCAAACTGTCCTGTTTATCTAGAACTACAATCTAGTTTTCCTGGATTGCATACCAGTTATTCTGCCGATGGCTGGAGATTGTCTGGAAATGCCTCGAAGTCGTCTTCCTGCTTCTCCAGCAGTATGAGCACCCAAGCTGTGGCCAATGAGGTGGATGTCGGAGGGGCAGTACAGATACATTCTCTAGTCATTCAAAAAATAAAATTGGAAAAGCCATAGAGCCTACAATGATTAATAAAAACTCACTGATTCTTCATTTTTTCAGTATCAGCAAACTGTTTGGCATAAGAGTTGCAATTAAATTAACATGTACTTAGGATAAAGGTTAACACTGACTGTACAGATTATGCTGAGATGTGTGGCTTCAATGCATGGGCAGGTACCATCACTGTTGTTTGATAAGCATTAAGCCCAAGGTTGAAAGAAAACAAACTGACCCAATGTCCTCCCATTTCTACAAAGGTGACAACTGTAATAAAGCCACACTTGGAACCAGGACTGATTTTCTGTTTTCTATTTCTGTGGTATCTGGCTGGACAATTCAGTGAGTTGGGTACTGAGCTGCAGAGCCAAAGATTAGACGTTTGACCCCTGGAGGCCAGGACTGCTCCATCTCTGCTATCTTTCCTGAAGCAGGCAAAGACCTTCCTCTTCAGGCAAGCTTTCCCTGAATGAGGGACTATTTTACTATGTCACTTTTATATGGATTACCATACATGATTGCTTTGACTGATTTCATAAGAACAACAGTGGTTTCCATGTTAGTTTCCACCCCTCATAATGGATTTTTTTCCTTTTTGTGTGCTCTTTGTAGCTTTAATGTTACATTTTATGTTTTAAGATGCCTCTCCTAATTCCTTGTTCTTAATTTGAATGTGTCTTAAATATTCTGGGCTGTATATTGTCCCTCGTTATTATAAGCCACCTGGGGTCCTTTTCCAAGGAGAAAGGTGGGGTAAAAATATTCAAAATTAAATGAATTTATTGTGTCACCCCGTGTGGCCTTGTGCAAGCTGCACAGTCCCAGAGCAGCTGTAGGGGAAAGGAATGGAAGACCACTTCGGAGTACTGGGGACCCAGAAAATGCATGAAAAGGATACCATAAGCCAGAATCAACTTGATGGTATGTAATCAGTCATTTTTGCAGGACAGCCAAATGATAAGCACATCTGTGCTTATCCATCCCAGATTTGATATGATATATTTAAGTACTGTAGCTGAATAATAAGGGACATACTAATCAATATTTTATCTTAATGATTGGAAACCTCAAGCCCTGGGTGTTGACTAAGTCGTCTTCTCCATTACACTATCATCTGGCAGTTTCCAACCTTTTCTATGCTTCCCCCTCTTCTAAAACTTGGAAATGCCTGTCTGAATGCTTATATATTACTCCTAGGAGTTTTAAAATGAAATATCCTGGTGTTTTTGGTCTGGTCCTTTTGCCCTTCCTTATCACTTGAGTACAGCCTCCATCAAATTTTATCAACATGACACATCACATAGATAAATGATTTCCTAGAGGCTATATTGAAGTAATGGGCAGGAATATGGGCCTTTATATTTTATTAATATTGCTATAAAATTGGATGTCTGTATCAGAAGATGCTGTCCTTTTGATATGTGAGGCCTGGGACTGAAAGCACATCTCTTTGACAGTTCAGTAAAACCAGGATGCAAAAGAACAGTAGTACACTTTACACATTTTGTAGAAAGCTATTGAATAGAATAAAAACTATTAAATTATCCAAATAATATTATCAATTTATTGGCTGAAATTCTATTGTACAGTTACATGTATGGCATAGCTGCTGGAGACAAATGTCCATAAATTAATAAGTCTCTGTATATATTATCTGCTGCATACTGAGTCATATAACTCAGTGTGTAATAGGTAATGCCTATAAAGATTTCTTAATTTATGGCAATCTGCATCTAAAAGTTTCGCTGTTTGCCTAACTGCACAACACGCTTTCAGCCATTTGATAGAACACACGGAATCTACATGAGAATGAAGAATGTTTCATAAAGAACTGATACAAAGGAATGGATTTGGGAATGTATTTGCGTATACATTCCCAACATTTTGGTCTGCATTCTCTTTTTCTTGAATGCATAAATTGTACATGGTTTCCAATTTACTTTGCATACAGTACTAGCAAAACACATATCTTTTAAATTATGCCAAATTACTTCAATGCAGTATAGTAGGAATCTATGACTTAGCAAGCAATTTAAAGCAACTTAAAACAGTAGTGTTAGTGTAATGAATGGGGAGTGGGTCTGCATCAAAGCATCAGGACTTTTGACACCATCAAATGCTTTCTGATTCGCTCATGCCCCTTGAGTTTAGAGCAATCCTCACAGAGGCTAGGAGAGAAACTGATTTTACCAGAAGTCACCTTCAGAACCAATCCACCTCTTACGGTGCAGAGGCCTAGATAGGGTGACTGTCATTATAAGCACCTGCACTTCAAATTTATTAATATACATCCCCCATTTAATTTATTCGTACCTTGAAAGCATTGACCAGATAAGCTATTGCAGCTCCTAGAACACGAATGTTGCTTGCAGCACTGAAGTATGTACATTTAGCTCCGTCTTCCCAATCTACAGCAAAGCAGTTGATGTCTTCCACTTCCACTAGCAACTGTGGCAAATAGGCAAAGTATCGAAAGAAAGCACACCACTAGTTATTCACACAATAAGAAATATTTTTGAACGTGCTTTTTAACCTGCTGGGAGGGGTGATCCAGAGTTTGGGGGTTCAGTGTCACCAGTTTACAGATGACACCCAATTTGATTTCTCCTTTCCATCTAATTCCAAGGAAGCTCTCTGGGTTCTAAAGCAGCACAGTGGTACCTTGCATAAAGGAATTAATTCATTCCAAATAAAATTCTGTTAAGCAAATTTTCCTTTATACAAATTTCCCATAGGAATGCATCGAAAATGGAGTAATACCTAACTGCGACAATTTTAACGGATTCGCCCCATAGGAGATTCTCTTAAGCAAATTTCCCCTATCACTGGGATTTTTTATGCTGTACAGATTTCATGTTATACAAACCATTTGTTATACAAGGGTACACTGTACTTGGTATCAGGGATGGGGTTGATGAGGGCAAACAAAAGGAAACTTAATCCAAACAAGACAGATATTCTCCAGTTAATCATAAGGCAGATCAGGAAACAGGGATACAACTTGTACCAGATAGGGCTACACTCAGGTGAGTGAAAACTCAGGTTTGCCACTTGGGTGTACTTCTGGATTCCTCACTGAGCCTGGATGTCCAGGTTTTGGCAGAGGCCAAGAGTGCTCTTGCACAATTAAAACTGCTGTGCCAGCTGCATCAGTTCCTTGAGATGTCTACAGTGACATATGCCTTAGTTATATCTCCCCTGGATTACAGGTATTGTAATGTGCTCTATGTGGGGCTGCCTTTGAAGACAGGTCAGAAATGTAGTAGCCAGACTACTGACCGGGGCCAGTTATAGGGAGCATATAATGCCCCTGCTACAACAACTGCAGTGACTACCTGTCCATTTCTGGACCCAACTGCCAGGTGGTCATTACCTATATAGGCCTATGCAGTGTGGATCTAGGCTATCTGAAGGATTGTATTTCCCCATATGAGCCTTCTAGGCAATTAAAAGCATCAGAGGAGGCTCTTCTCTTGGTCCCATGGCCAGTGCAGGTACATCTGATAGGGACATTGCACAGGGCCTTCTCTGTTGAGAGATCCATTGAGAGATCAGGCTGGCCCCCTTCTTTCTATCCCTCAGCCGACAGCTGAAGATTTATCTTTTCAGACAGGCTTTAAACAATTCTGGTTGAATCCCTGAATGCCTTTTTAAAGCTAAAAGAGTTTTTGATGCTCACTTACTTTAAATTATTCAATTTTATTTTAATTAATTGTGGGTTTTTAAATGTACCATTCATTATGTTTTTATTTCTAATTTTTTTGATATTATGAGTTGCTTTGGGTCCCCTTACTGGGAGAAAGTCAGCTTATTCAATCAATCAATCAATCAATCAATCAATCAATCTGAAATAGTTGCAATAAAAAGGGTCTTTTGAATAGGGTGGAGACTTGCTTTTAGATGTGTCCATTTTAAATCCGCTGTTGTATGTTTTCAAGTTATATGGAATGTACAGTATTGTTAACCGCTCAGGTACCATTTGGGGGAGCAAAGTGGCACATACATCTAACACATGGGTAAATGTGTTAAATAAACAGATAGAGATCGCAATGGAGAGACACTGTATCACAAGAGGTGATGATGGAGCAATATCTGTGTGACACATACAAATGAAAACACACACCCCAGCTAGTAAAGAAGCTTTCTCCCTGCAATTTGACAATATAAACATCATACCAAACATGTCTCCACAACCCAGCCATGTTTTCCAGTGCTTGTATATCCATGAATAATGAAGCGGGTTTTCCTCAATGGAGAGAAGTGTGATTTTCTGATTGCAGATGTATCATTGTAGTATATTTTCTGTTTCAAATTTAAAAACAATTGTAAAATGTTCAAGTCGCTTTCAAAGAAGGAATCTTTTCTTCTCTATTCCATGATTTTCCATTAGCAACCTTATGAAGCTTTAGTAGCTTATTGCTTTTTAAAAACAGACACTAGTAGTTTTTTATATCTGTAGATTTCAAAGCTAGGCAATTGACAAAATTTCATAAATATTTTTATTCTTTTTGTCATATGTGTCTCTATCATTTGCTTTACAAATATCAAGATGTAGTTGGTTATCATATCAAGAATTTCACCTTCTCCACCTGCCATCCCCTACAGCATCAGAAATTCTGGTGGAAGTACTGGGATTTGGTAAAAAGGCACCAATGGATATCATGGATCTGGCTTCTTAGCTGGACTAGTTCTCGACTTGATATAAAAATCAATCATCTAACTCTGATTGGACGTTTTAGGCAATTGAATGGCAGGTTTTGCATTTTCTGGAATCTCCTGAACAAATCAGTTTAGACAAATACTGGCAAGACACCAGATTTGGAATATTAATATTTATTATTATTGATAAATTTGACTTCCAGTTAATAATGGGCAGCTATACTAAGTGCTTAAAAAAACAAGCAAGCAAGCAAGCAAACAAACAAATGCTATTACATCTAAAAGAGATCAGAGTTTTCAGCACCCAGGGACAAAGTCAATTTTTGCACCCCCCCAAAGAATGGGGAGGGGCTAAGGTGCCATGGAGAAGGCAGCGGTGGTGGCCAGGAAGCCCTCCATGCTGGCCCTGGCAGGTCGCCTGTGACACGCCTTCCTGCAGCTCCTGGGCAGGGAGCTGTTTGGCACCCAATTTGGCACCTCCAGATGCTGCCCCCAGGGACATATGTGCCCCTTGCCCTCCCCAGCTACGCCACTGAAAGAGATATCTGTTGGCCCCTTTCCTCAGACAAAATTGGAAGAAACTGATCTAAATGGAGAATAAGCACACAAAGCTATCACAAACAGTCTATATATAAATATATAATAAGAAAGAGGAGTCTTACTTGTGACATATTTCCAGTCTCTCTGGTAAAAAGAGAGAAAGTGATATGCATACTTTCTGGAGAAGCTGGTAGGCCAAACAGTTGTCTCCCAGGTATTCTTGACCAAGGGGGTTTATCAGAAAAGCAACCAAGCTTTTCATAGCATACTTCATTGGCTAGAGAACACACAAGGCAATCTGTTCAATGCATGGCACCCACCAGAGATTATTTTAACATGTCATCATACACATGGGTGTCAAATGGGTGAGCAAGCAAGCGTCTACCCTCCCCACAGAATCGTAAACTTGACGTTTATTTAAATGTTCATTGGTCAGGTTAGCAAAGCATAGATATTATTGCCTTTCCTGAACCATTTATGTAGACATTCTTAGATAATAAAAATAGCTAATATATTTTATGTTGTCCCTGATCATTTACTGTAATTATGCCTGAATGGATATTGTAAGCTGTCCCAAGTAGTGTTCTAACTAAATCAGTCAATCTAAAATTAATGAATATTGCCCACAGACTGATGTGTAAATCACAGTCCTATAAAGGTTACTGAGAATTAAATCACAATGAATTCAATGGAAGATACTTCCAGATATGTGGAGATAGGATTTTCAGCTTTAAATGCATACACATATTGGTTCTATGTTAATGACCTATCTTAATGTTTAATTAAGATACATCTTTATTATTATTATTATTATTATTATTATTATTATTATTATTATTATTATTATTATTATTA
>JAHTLZ010000379.1:5323474-5345974 GCA_023846285.1 Phrynocephalus versicolor
TATTATTATTATTATTATTATTATTATTATTATTATTATTATTATTAATTGGATGCTCATATAGTGACATATGGGGAAAATGATCTTATGTTTGCTTCATCCAAGAAATTGCTTCTGGCCAGATCTACCACCCAGCCCAATCATGTTTTATCTCCCTCTTTTCAATATCATCAGAGATGTTCTTTTCCTGATTTAACTAAAGACCAAAAACACAATCTGGGCTCATTTTTTATTTTTATGTTATTTTGTTTTCAGCAATAAAGCCTCTATAATGAGAATAACTTGAATTAACAAAAGAGAAGTACCTTTTGTTTCCCCTCTTTCTCTATTTGTCAAATTACCCAAGAAACATTATCCAACAGCAGCACATAGGTTGCTGTAAGAAGCCAATCAGAATGTGCAACAGTAGGGAACCAGAATTTTGAATTTGTAAAATGGTGTGATTGGTTGGAACCTGGTTAGCATCAATGTTTCATTTATTCTTTATTGATGAAATTCCTGTGAGCTTCAGAGCTGGCGGTGTTACCTGCCAGTAATATGTTTATAATTTAGGCTACGGCAAGATGACAGGCAAGACACGATCAGCTGAAGCAAAGTCCAGTTTTATTGATAGAATGTACACATAGAGTCAGCTGGGAATTCTCTTAAGGCAGAGAAGACCCCAAACAGTTCAAAGCATACAGTATTCACTTGGGAGGAGGTACCAGGATGTAATGGTGGTGCCCTCCATCCTGGATTATATTGCCTCCCTGCCTCCCTGCCTGCCTCCCTGCCTGTCGCTATGCTTCCATTTTTTTGTCTCCAATGTTTTTCTGGGGTTTCACTCCTCACCATATCTTTGGACTATTTTGCTTCTTTCACCGGGCAGTCTGCCCATGCCAGCATGCCTCAATGAGATCACTTTTGACACCTCCCCATTCCTTTGGAGATTTTTTCTGTTTTTGTTGGTTTTTTTGTTTTTTGCCCTTTCCTTTTTAGCTATAATGAACAGTTTGATTTCCAGTTCATCTGAGATAATTTAGAAGGTGAGAAAGCATTCTTCCAAAGTAGTAATATAAAATCACTATTTTTTTAAAAAAAAAAAGCAAATATGAACATAGGTATCTTATGGTCTTGTTCTGTGTGCACATCAAGATAATCATAGCTGCACATTGATAGATTTGCTATTAAACATAGAGCTCAGAAAAGTTCCTTCTGTGGATTATAAATCTCAGGATCCTTCAGTAAATGTAACCTAGTGTATAATTCAAAAATTAACTTTTCAAAGTTCTGTCTAGCCATGAAGATCATCTCTAAAATGATGAATATATAAAATATTGTCTTACCTTCTGCACCAAGAAGTAGAAATGCAGCAACCCAGATCTATAACAAAGTTGAATATACAAGTTAAACACATGCAGGCAACATTACAGTTTAATGTTATTGCTGACATACAACCTGAGGTTAGTTAGTATTAATCTAGTGGAATTAATGGAATGTAATTTAGGCAAGATGCAAAATTCAACAACTCTTTTTTCTTTACATTGAGGCTTGTATACGTTCACCAACAGAAGTTCCGTATTTATCTCAATGCAACTCTAAATACCTTTATTTATATTGTAATTACAGTGGTACCTTGTATAAAGGAATTAATTCGTTCCAAATGAAATTATGTTAAGCAAATTTCCCCTATCTCCAGAATATTTTATGTTGTACAAATTTTATTTTATACAAGCTGTTTGTTATACAAGGGTTCACTGTATACATTTCATTTGATTCAAAAGGGATTACTCTCATGTTACAGGCAATGTGTCCCTTAAATGGACATGCCACCATCTAACTTTAGTGTACACATAACACACGTGAACACAGTGTTAGTGCTGGAATTCACAGCAAAGAAGAACCTCAACCAGTTTTTATTTGCATAGAAAAGATGTGCCAGGAGGAGGGGAATGCTGAGCCCAAGCAGATGAAAAACTTTGCAACTAGGCATTTGTTACACAATCTATAAGAGAAGCATTGGTGATTTTGACTCTCTCAGGTGACCTGGTCCTTTGATCTTTTAGTAACAGCAGTGTGAAACCAGAGTAGCGGAAAATGGAGTGTGTGGGGGAGTGTGACAACTCAATTTTATGCTAATGTTAGCTGGCCAAATGTGAGATGTGGGAGTGGAACCACCCATCTGCTCCTCTGTTGCATCACGCTGGAGAAATGAAATACCTCCCAAAGACTTGCCAACTGATTTTGAATTCTGGGAAGCCCTCTGAAGAAAGTTTCCAGGCATCATGGAGGGCTACTGTGGTAAGGGCAGAATCCCCACTCCTGTCACCTCACCATGTCTTCTGCTATCCGGGGGGTGGGGGGGATGCTGTTCTGGTGTTTGAGCAAGAGAACAACACTAGTTTTGTTGACCAACAGTGTGACATAGACTTGTAGAATAATGGAGTTGGAAGAGGATTATAAGGACATTGAGTCCAACTCCTTGTTCAGTGGAGGAATCCAAATCAAAGTATATTTATGAGATGATTACTGTTTCTTTTCCCTCCTTGAGTGCCTCCAGCATTGGAGAGCTCATCACCTCCCAAAGTAATTGGCTCTGTGGTTATTGTGCTCTAAGAGTTAGCAAGTTTTTCCTCATATTCAGCTGGACTCTGGCTTCCTGAAACTTGAGCCCATTATTACATGCCCTGTGGTTGAGGGTGTTTGAGAACAGATCCTGTCCCTCCTTTGTAAGACAATCTGTTCAGCATTTTAAGAGTGTTATTATGTCCCCCATCAATCTTCTTTTCTTAGGCCTCTACATGTTCTACTCTTTCAGTCTTTTGTCTGATGGTTTCTAGCCCTTTGACCATCCTGGTTGACCTCCTCTGAACTCATTCCAATTAATATGAATTCTTCTTTAAGCTTTGTGTTCAGAACTGGACACAGTACTCAATATGAGGCCTAACCAGTGTCAAGTAAAGGAACACAAGTAGTTCATGGAATTTGTAGACTACATAGAAATATAATCTTACTGCATATATTAGTGGGATTATGAAAGGCTGATTCTATATTGAACCACATATAATTATCCATGTGCAAAGCACTCCTGAGGCAGCAGAGATTCCAGGAGATTATCAATGCCCTGCCAAAATGGATCCTTGAGGACATGTTTAACAATGATTGGGTCACATACAGAATCTTACACAAATGCAAGCCAAAGGCACAGTTAAACACAGTCCAATGTTCAGCATGCAGGAGGCATGTCAGAGCAGGCGTCAAACACTGTGACATGTTCAAAAAGTTGTGTCCTGCCGCTTTTCTTGTCCAGCACTGAAGTTTTATAGCTGCCCACTCAACTCAGCCTCAGGACAATTCATCAAAAGTCTTCTGAAGAAGAATGACTCTGTTCATGAGGATGGGTTACCTGTTAGAAACCCTCTTTGGCTTAGCCTGCAGTCCTGCTGGAATTTTTAAATTACTGGCACTTTGAGGCTGAGAGTGTTGGCGGCTTTGTCTTCTCTTTCAGGTGAGGCTTTTCCAGTATTTTCTCCCAAGGTCTCTGAAGTGTCCAGTTTTTCATTGATGTATGGTCCAGGAGGGCCAAGTTCATATTCAGAGTAGGACTTCCCCAGAAGAACCATGATAGTGGCCTCAGATGCTATATCTATCCCATGGGCCTCTGCAGCCACATGATGATTATGTAGATTCCTGCTTCCACACTGTTGGAAGCAATGTAAAAGTAGCAATTCCAAGTCTGTGGGCTCAGAGAGGAATGTAGAGGCTAAAGTGCCAAATGGCCTCATTTAACCTCACTGTTACCCACTCAGTGATCCCAATGAAAATCCTTGTTTCCTTGTTTCCATTAACATGGGGAAACAGAATGTAGAAACAGTCTTCTCGGGGCCTTAAGACTCTTCAGTACCTTTATTTAGAATCACTGCTTCACCATTGCCATTAGTAGCAAAGACAAATGGTCTCAGTTCCATTCACTGAAGCAGAAAAGGATGAAACCTTCCCCACTGCAAATGCCTCACTTTCCACTGCACCTAAGCAAGAGAATGTAGCCTGGTGACCTCATTCAGATCAGACCCATCTCCAATCAGCATCTTGGGCTTCATTGGGTGTGAAGCTGTTACCTTCTACTTGCACTAGCACAAAGATTTATTTATTTATTTATTTATTTATTTATTTATTTATTTATTTATTTATTTATTTATTTATTATATGCTCCACCCTTCTAGCTACAAGCCACTACTATGGGCAGCTACAAAAACATGTATTTACAAACAAACATCAAACAACAAACATACCAAAAAACCCCACCTCTTCAGAACCCATTCTGTAATTTAACATGCCAGATCCAGTGGTGTGCCACTCTACCCAATGATTACCTGCGAGCCCTTTGCTCTGTCATGAAATCATCATGGAAACAAATAGCCTAGAATTAGTTACTGCATCAGTCTTTGGCAGAATACAATGTGCAGGTCTAAGACTGACCTTTGCTGAGGTTATAGGTGATAAACAACATGAACTAAATTCTGAACAATAATGATCAATGCAGTAGAACAAATGAAACTTTGGAAGACCTTGTTTCCTCTGATTCCTGTCCTCCATGAAAAGACAGCAGGAGTGCAGTTGGTCTTAAATATGCAATACAAGGGGAAAAGGGGAGAGGGCTCTTCCTGTATTATGAAAGCCTTTACACTGGTTAAATATTTATTTATTTATGTATTTATTTATTTAAAAAAATAGCTGCCCCACTACCAAGAGTTCTTAAAAAGCAAAGGATGCCTTTGGGTGCAACTGGGATCATACAAGGGATGCTAAATAAAGGGAGCCATTTTGTGGAACTGAATGTGAACATCATCTCAGGTGAATGGGAAAAGGTTGGTCTAGGACATGTCAAAGACTTCGCGTAGATCAGAAAATATGAAAACTGGAGATGTTGGTCTACATGCTTCTAGAGAATGTGCTGTACTTCCTTCCTGCTTTGTTGTGCCTGACACTTCTATTCAGAAAAGCCTTGGAGATATCACTGCTTTTAATTCCACAGGGTGGCTGATTAATTCCACTCTACTTCCCAGCTGCACTACCATTCCTTTTATGGTCAACAGCCCATCCAGCTTTATATTAAATAAATTGTCCTTGAATCCAGAGAGAGAGAGAGAGAGACAGACAGACAGAGAGAGAGACAGAGAGACAGAGAGAATGGGAATGAGAATGAGAGATTTTATCAGCCACTTACCATTCTAAACTGAATTGCCATCAGTACTGTGAAATTCTTATTCAGGTGGCTCTCCTGCTGATGCTGCGTTATTGTGTCCTCTGTGTTGTGCACCCAGCTGAGAAGTGCACAGATGAACTGACAAACAAAGTTCTGAAGGAAGTGATCTGTGTGCACATCCAAGATGGGTGTGTATTCTGTATGGAGATTCTAATTATGCATATTGTTTGTGTGGGATGGCCTGAGAGCTTGCCCTGTGTGGGCTCTGTGATGTTCTTATTCATGCCTCTCTTTGCCTTGATGCTGTGACAGTGGCAATAAATAAATTTATAATTAATCTTATAATTAAGGCTTACGGGGCAAAAGAGAAAAGCCCTTCCCATAAATTAAAATATATCTTGTAATTTCCCTAGCTAACCACAATATCCTCTCTTCCTGTAAGTTTGCTAAGAAAGAGGAACTCTCTGCAAGATCGTTCACAGCAGCTAGGATTGTGGAATCTCTTTTGACATAGTCCGTCCAACTGGAAAATCACCAGTCCCACAGCAGGCTTGAATATTTAACTTGTGTAACAGAGTAACTGTTTTCTAATCTTAGAGAGGATAGGTGTACATATGCGCATGCTTGTTTTGAAATATATGATGCGTCTCTATTGAAGTCAAGAGTTGTGCGCATGTGTCTTAAGGAAACGTGTATGTGTCTTTTCGTGTCTGACAAAAGTATAAAGGTGTTCTGTTTTACCTTAGAAACTGTCCTTCTCTCTTCTCAGAGAAAAGTACCTCAATGCATTGATCCAATAAATTCTTGAAGGACCTCGGTGTCAGTACTATCTGTTAATCCGTCTTGGAGCCTGCATTCCAATCTAGAATTGTCTGGAGGTTAACAGATTCTGGTGGAAGAACGTGGGGATTTTCAATCTGTTACAGTTTGGTTAACAATGCTCTGACTTGGTTTGCCTGATTTGCTCTGAGGCTTTCCCATTTGTTGCTTGAAATATGAAATCAGGTTCAGACGTTTAGCCTGACATTTAGCTTCAGAAACCTCCTGAAGTCACAGGCTACACCAAAGCGAATTTAGGATGTCATTGACAGATCATATACAGTACTAAAAACTGGAACAATAAAGAAATGATACCTTTTAGACCCTCCATGGCTGAGTCTGTTTCTTAGCCTGCCAAATATTCATATATATGGGATGGATATGCATAAAGGCTACTACAAAACATGACCAATAGAAACATTTCAGTTCATAGCGCTTAAGTGAAGAAATAATATATATATAGCAATAGGACATTGCCCCCCCACTAGGAATGACGAGGCGAGGCAGTGTGTTGGGGTAAACTGGGCCACACTTTATTAACAAACAACATCATAACAACAACAGGAGGGGCCAAGCATCTTCTCGTTTGGTCGGAACCCCGGGGTCTCCCGGGACCCCTCCGACCGGCAGCCTTAGGCGAGCCTTAAACCCCCAGGTGGTGCCGTCATGGGACGGCACGGCCCAGGCCGGTTAATTTGGTTTCCTCCTCCCTGCCTGTTATTCTCAAAGCTGGGTAATTCCCAGCACAGGGAGGCGCTTTCCCTCTCCCACCGCAGCCCCGTGACCTCCCGGCCCGCCGTTCTGTGGTGGAGGGGTGTTTCGTCCTCCCTGCCTGTTATTCTCCAAGCTGGGTAATTCCCAGCGCAGGGAGGCGCGTTCCCTCTCCCACCACAGCCCCGTGACCTCCCGGCCCGCCGTGCTGTGGTGGAGGGGCGTTTACCTTTATCTTGCCAATGGTATGCTCCCTGCTGCGCTCCATGCTTTTAGCCGCCACGGCCGCGAGCCTAGCCTTGCTATGGCCCCGGCCCCCCACCAGCAGCTAGCACTTCGAACAGGCCCCTCCTCAAGTGTTGCAGGAATCCTTCCATGCCCACATCCGACAGGTGCACCCCGTCCGGCCTGTAGAGCTCTGTCCTGCGCACATCAATCTCCGGGTGGCCCAGCACCGCCCCAAATTCCTTGCAGACTGCCCTACAAACCTCCTGTTTCACTCCCTTTCTGGAGCGATTAATCTTTTGTGGGTCACCGTCTGCCCTCCACACCTGCCGTGGTATCAGGGTGGTCCACACATTTTTTGCCGCCGGGAACCTGGCCTGCCAATCTGCCAGGTCCCGCAATATCTCCAAGACCAATGACTTGCCTGTCCGGGTAGTCAGGTCGTTTTCCCCCAACTGGGTTAGTAAGAAATCCGGTGGCACACCTCGGGCCGCCGCTATGGCCGTACCCAGGGACTCCCGCCACCTCATCCCCCTTTTACCCCGCCATTCAATTATGGCATGACTACCCCGCCCCAAATTTAGTCCCCAGCCAGATCTGATGGCGTACTTCTCCGCCCAGTGTACATAACTATGCCCCACAAAACCCCTCTCGCCCGGCGGGCACTGCCCTCAGGTCCTGGGAAGACAAAAATAACACATGAACTGCCAGCCACAGCCTCCTGGCCCTGTAACGATAACAAAACAGGTTAGAGAGTCGGCAGCGGCCGCACGTACCCCTTGTAACAGTGAGAGGCCCACCTCCCCAGCCGCCTTGACATCCAGCTCCCCATCGAGTAAGCTGGGGGCGTCTGTGAATGCCCCCCACTAGCTTTTCTCCCTAGAGGGCGTAGACAAGTGATGCCCACATGGTGAGGTGCAGGCGCCCTACGGTGTGGCTGTCACTGCCACCCCGGGGTAGCCCGGGGCTGCACCGGTCCCGGCCATGGTTCCATCCCCCCCAGCCATATGGCCGCTCGCCAACTAGCCCGGCAACAAGCCAGGTGCCCCCATTGGGGGGGGATCCTATCCGAGTTGGCTGATGCTGGCCTGGCCCGCCCCCTGGCAGGTGTCGGTGGATCGTTCTCCGTCCCCCTGGGGGGGCGCTAACCCGGATGCCTGGCCGCTGGTAGCTGGGCAGGCGGCGCCTGGGCTGCTCCCTGCGCTGGGCAGTTCGCCCGGCCCGGAAACCACCCCCCCGGCCAGGGCCAAACGACAGTGGGCGCCGTTTCGGGTGCGCACGCCAACTCACCGAGTGCTGTGCTCTCCGTTGCAGGCCTCGGGGTCCGGACTCGGCTGAGGCCTCGCAGTACCCCACGGCCGGTCCTGTGGCTGCTTCCCTGTGCTCGGGCACACTCGAAGACACCGCCTAGGCACGCAAATACACCGCCCAGGCTGAAACCAAGGCTGGAAGCGATTAATGTTCAGCGTCAGGTGGGAACGTGACTAAGTTGGAAGACACAGCAACTGGGAGGGGAGGTCTGAGCGGAGCATGTGATGACGCGGCTACTTCAGTAGTCACAGATGGCGTACCTGCAGAAACGATACTGGCAGATCCTGCTAAAACGGACTCAAGAGAAGAATTGCATGTCACCATTAGCCATTGTTAGTTTACGTTCCACCCTCCTCTGAGCCTTGTCCCCACTCGTAGAACGCTTACTCCCATAAGACATGGCCGTCCCCTGCCTTTCAGCGTGCTCGCGCTCAAAACGAGGCAGCTTCTATCAAGCTGCCAAAAGACTAGGTGACTCAGCACCTGATGAAGAGGATGGATAAGTAAGGGGCTGCTGACTAGGCCTTTTATTGGCAGGGGCTTTACCCTTCCCCTTCCCCTCAGAACCTCCTTCTTTAAACGGCGTAGCCGAATATAAAGGGCAAACAGGTGAAAAGTAACTGAGTGGTGTGTGCGTGGCACAAACCAAAACGGATTCAAGGAGAATAGGAAGGGTGGCCCTGGTATGTAACAGCCAACCCCAATTGTGGTGTGTAACCGCCCCCACAATTCGTGGCGCCTGACTTCATGACAGAGGACCTTGAGTGGATTCCGTTGGCTGAGACGCCCCTCGTGGCTAAATAAATAACTCAAATACAGGTTGGAAAGGGGGGGTCTTAGGACTAGTCGGTAATTGAAGATTAACAAGCATAAATGAGCTGGAGACAGGGATAAACAGTGGGGGGGGGGCAAGTTTGCTGATGACACAAAACTTTCCCGTGCGGTGGAAACCAGGAAAGAATGTGAAGAGCTCCAGAAAGATGTCTCCAAACTGTGGGAATGGTTGAGAAATGGCAAATGTGTTTTAATGTAACCAAATGTAAGATTATCGGCAAAGGGGTTTGGAAAGAAAACAATCAACATTATAATGCCAATATATAAAACAATAATAAGACCCTGCCCGGGGTATTGTGTACGATTCCGGTCACCGCCTATCAAGAAAGACCGAAGAACATTTGGGCCTCCTTAGTCTGGAAACAAGGCGCCTGGGGTGGAATAAGATTGAGACATACAGAATCATGCAGGGTATGAGTCAAGTGGCTAGAGGGGAGCTCTTCTCTCCCACCCACATACCAGAACCAGGGGGTAAACTCAAATTGAGGGCTGGGAGAGTGAAAGCTGACAAAGGAAAATATTCAGTTATTTGTTCATGTATTTATTTATTCTACCCAGCGCGTTGTAAGTCTCCGGAACTCCCTGGCACAGGAGGTGGTGGTGGCACCTGGCCTGGATGCCTCCCAAAAAAGGGGGGTACTGGCCAGATTCCTGGGGAAACAGTCCAGCACAGGTTACAAACCATGATGGAGGAACCCAGGTACTTCAAGGGCCAGGTGCAGGAGAGTGGTATCAGGATACCAGCAACCGGTCCCATGCCCTCCCAAGCACATCTGGTGGGGCCAAGACGACATGGCAGAACATAAGGGGCAAACAGGTGACAAGTGACTCAGTTGTGTGGGTGTGGCACCGGTCCAAAATGTATTCCCAGGGTGCCCAAAAAGATGGCCCTAGTATGCCACTGCCGAAACAAATCGTGGCACGGGTAGAACAACAATGAGGAAAGAGGATGGATGCAGATTACACCCAACCCCCAAACACACTGGATGATGACGTGCACAAAATGGCCAAACGGGTGGGTAGGCAGGCCACCACCGAAGTTGAAAAGGTACTGCCAACTCACCTCAGATGAACAATACAAACACGCTAGTCTCCACTAAGAAGTCAACAAACGAACAGAGGTGTTCAGGGCCACTCGGAATGTCCAGCCGGGCAGATGGATGTAGATCACTGCCTAAGGGGTGGGCCCATGAGGCATGGCCAAAATGGCCACCGGGTACCAAACCAAATTGGCATCCCTGCTCCACCCCCGAGAGAAGGGTGTAAGATCTCCTGCACAAAGCTAAAAGCCTAAAGCACAGGATAACTGGATGTCGGTAGAGCCACCTAGGGCGACCAGCCAGACGGATGGGAATGGATATAAGAGCTAAGAGTAGGCCCAGAAAGTACAACCAAAATGGCCGCCAACCCCAAGGCACAGGTTGCAAACCATGATGGAGATATGTCATCTCCAGGCTTAAAAGCCAGGGTACTTCAAGGACCAGATGCAGGGGGGTGGAATCAGGAGACAGATATCTAGTCTCGTGCACTCCCAGAGGCATCTGGTGGGGCCACTGTGAGATACAGGAAGCTAGGCTAGATGGGCCTTGGCCTGATCCAGCAGGGCTCCTCTTATGTTCTTATGTTCGCTGCCCCCACGCTTACTCAATTGAGGGGATACTTAAGATAAAATTGGGCAGCCAGGAGGAACCCCCCCCCCAAAAAAAACAATACCCTGTGCAAGCGCAACCCGCTACCCCACAGAACTACGTTTGCAAATTCTGTCTAAATGACTGCCCCCCCAAGGCTAGTAACACCAGCCGGCCAGGAGCCGGGGCTCACCATCTCAGCCGGCGCTCAGCAATCCAGCAGGCTTCACACAGGCTAAGACGCCGGTGAAGCCACTTCTTTAGCCAGCCCCTGAAAAATAAGCCCAGACAGGGGTTCAAAAAGGCAAACAAGAAGCAGCAGGCAGCCAAGAGATACCTTTACTTTAAACGGGGGCCCGGTAGGCAGAGCAACGGGAGCTCACAGAACTCCTGCTCCTCGCTCAAAGGAAGCAGGCTGCGACCAGCCTGCCCTCTGCCTCCCAGACCAGTCCCCAGTGTACTAAGGAAGGCAAGTGCTTGCTGGATAAAAGGAGCTGAGGCAGCTCCGTGAGGACAAAAGGCTGCCAAAGGCAATCTGACACCCACCCTTTGAAAGGAGCCCAACAGCCCACTAGAGCGTAGCCAAACCGCCCTCCCCCTCCCCCTGAAAGGAGAAGAAGGGAGAAAGCTTATCAGGAAGCTCAGCTGCAAGTCGGGAGAGCTCCAACAAGCAGCTGAGCTAAGAAAGCCAAAAAAAGGGGGGGTTCCGTATCGTAGCTCTCTGGCGCTCACTCAAGCTAGGCAGGGAGCGCAGACAACCAAACTCAGCTGCCGATCGGGACCCGATAAGCAGCTGAGCTAACAGGAGCTCTAAGAGCTCCTGCTCGCTGCTTCTGTGGTGCTCCGCAAGAACGCAGGCTGCTACCAGCCTGCGCGCCCGATCGACCTGCTTCCCAGATAAAAGGAGCTAGAAAGGCTCCGTCTGCTCTCTTCCGCCCACCCCCGCATGTCCCAGGCCGCCCCGGAACGATCACACCTGAAGAGAAGGGGGTCTGGGAGGTGAGAGACAGCTGCTCCTGACAATCAGCCGATTGTCAGGAGATGAAAGCAGGCGGCAGCTTGCAAAGCACCAGCTGCTTCGAGCGGCTCCAAAGCCGCGCGCCCGAGACCGCGAGGAAACCGCTGCTCCGGCAAGCGGCCCCTCAGCAGTCAATCCAAAGCCAGGGCACGCAGGCAGGCTCGAACGCTGCTAAGGCTGAACTGGTGGCTGGGGGGAGGAGCCACCCTTTATAGGGCACTCCTCCCCCCGCCCCTGCAGGACATACGGGTCCTGCCTCACCTCCTTGTCCTCCTCAGGTGGGGCAAATCGGCTCCGCGGGTGGACAAGCCTCCTGCGGAGCTAGCAGAAGCAGCACAAAACTTTCTTATAAATTTTGCAGCAGCTGGTAAAACCGGTGACTTAGAAGCTTAAATAGGTGTTTATAGTTTCTTGCTTGTCACTTACTTTCTGGAATACAGTTCCCAGAATCTCTTAGCTAGAATGGGTCATAGCTACATTGAATAGAAGATTATGGGAGTTGTAGGCAGAAAGACATTTTATTTTAAAAGAATACAGTGATACCTCTTAAGATGAATGCCCCGTAAGACAAATTCTTCATAAGATGAATGAAATTTCCAGGAATATGCATGGTTCACAAGACGAATTCTGCCTATGGGATGCCTCGCAAGACAAATTAACTGGTTTTCAATGCATTCCTATGGGAAACCACGTTAAACCATGTTTTGTAGGATGCATTTTTCATAAAACAAATTGACCTGTAGAACGAATTAAATTTGTCTTATGAAGTACCACTGTATGATTTCATAAAAATTGGCTTTAAGTTGCACAAATAATAAGTGGAAGATGTATATGTTATTGTCTCCTTCTCTTACTCTTCTAGGAGATTTACTATCAGATCACTAAGCTTTTGTTTCCTAGTCTGTCTTACTTTACTACAGTCTTACTTTTGAAAACCAATGTTCATATAATGGGGAAGGATAATTTTAACTCAGGACTAACTGAAATTAAATTAACCCTGAAGTACACTGGGAGAAATGTTTTGTTTCCAACATAGGAAACTTAGCCACTTACATGGAGTCTATCTCGTTTGGCCATCCAGCCCAGTATTAGCTGGAATCCAATAGTAAGTTACAAACAGAGTAGACTCATTGAATCAGTGGTTCTTACAGAGCAGCTGGCTCACTAAATCCCCACCGATTAAAGGGGCCTTCTTTAGCTGCAATTTCCTATGGGGTTACATTGTTAGCTAACTTGGAGCAGCTTCTGTGAGGGGGTTTTTAAGGCCATAAACAACTGTGTGCACCTCAGCCAGCAGCCCTCTAGTGGGTGGGAATAGAGAGAAATAATTAATGGTGGATTCCAGAATGTTGGAAATGGACACCTTTACACCTCTTCTCTTCATCAAGTCGGGAGTCATTGCACAGAAAAGGAGCAACAACAAAACATTCCCAAGGCAGCCTCTTCTTATGTTTACCATATCCAAGAAGAAACAGTGAGCAGCAACACATGGCAAAAAAGTCTGGTCCATACATATTTATTCAGAAATTAAAAGGTATATACTCAGCAATGACACTGAATGAATTACCTGGGAATGAATATTTATTTATTTATTCATTCATTCATTCATTCATTTATTTATGTAAATTCTACAATCATCCCAAATCCATAATTTGGCATTAAATTGTAGCAATAATGATGATTATGTTGACAATAATCCATACTGCAAAGGAAAACAATTCCTTTGGAAGGAAATTCTCTTGCTCCACCTGCACGTTGATAAGAGAAAAATAAAATGATTGGCTCAAATCAGGGAACATCCCAAGTCGATGCAAATATAAAGGTAGCTATAACAGTTAATCACAGAAGTATTGGTTTTCAAATTACAGTGGGAATGTCAGGACTGTGCCGGGTGGTGCTGTGGTACCTCCATATACAGCGTCCTTTTCTCTTACTTAATGAAGGAAAATTATGAAATCTACCAGGAGTAACATCCTGACTGCCAGTGTCCAGCACTGTATTGCTTTTGTGCTTTATTGCTGCAAACATTCTAGCAAATATTCACTGTTATTGATAGGATAGGAATCTTTATTGTCATTGCCCCCTTGCAGGAACAACGAAATTTTTTGGTTGCTATATAAAACTCATTTAAAAACATTTCACATAGATTTAAAAACAGGTACAACACATAATATGACATATAAAATGACTAAAAATATGACATATAAAATAAGCTGACCTCAAAGTCCAAGATTTCCGTTTAAGGCCAATATTGCTCTAAAAAAGAAGCTATTTTTGAGACGGTTTGTTCTTGCCCTCAGTACTCTATATCTCCGTCCTGATGGCAGCAACTCAAAGAGGCAATGACCAGGATGTGATGGATCTCTTAATATATCTAATGCTTTACAATGGCACCTGGTAGTATAAATTTGTTCTAGGGTGGGGAGTGAACAGCCCACAATACTCTCTGCAATTCTTATGATTCTGTGCAACGCTGTCTTATCCCGGTGGGTACAACTTCCATACCACACACATAACCCGTAAGTAAGCACACTCTCAATTGCACAATGATAGAAGGCCAGCAGCAGCTTTTGTGGAAGATGGATTTTCCTTAAAGTTCTCAAGAAAAATAGTCTCTGCTGACGGAGCCTTCTTTACAAGCTCCCTTGTGTTGACACTCCAGGACAGATCCTCCTGTAACTCAATGCCCAAAAATCTAAAACCTGTAACCCTCTCCACACCAGTCCCATCAATCACCAGTGGTTGAATATCAGTTTTCTGCCTCCTGAAGTCTACCACAAGCTCCTTTGTTTTCTTTATATTTAGGTGCAAGTTATTTATTCTGCACCACTTGGTCAACCTCTCCACTTCATCTCTGTAAGCCATCTCACTCTCCTTGCCAGAGATGAGCCCAATCACAGCTGTGTCATCTGCAAACTTAATGATCCTATTGCTAGGATAGGCAGAGACACAATCAAATGTGTAAAGAATATAAAGGAGTGGGCTATGTACACATCCCTGTGGTGTTCCAATGTTGGTACTAAGAGTATTAGAGGTGTAAGGGCCCAACCGGACCCTCTGAGAACGTTCTGACAGAAAATCCAAGATCCATCCACAAAGTGATGGTGGAAGCCCTAGACCTTCCAGTTTAGAGATCAAACGTCATGGAAGAATGGTGTTAAAAGCCAAGCTAAAATCCACAAACAGCAATCTAGCATAGCCCCCCTCTGCTCCAGATGTTCAAAAACAGCATGAAGAGCACACGCCACAGCATCCTCTGTTGATCTCTTCTTTTTATAGGCGAATTGGAATGTATCCAGTCCCTCTGGTAAACAGGCAATAACATAGTTCCGTACCAACTTTTCAAAGCACTTCATGATCACAGGTGTAAGTGCTACTGGACGAAAGTCATTCAAGTTTTCTGGATTTGGTTTTTTTTTTTTTGGTATCGGAACAATAATGGCAGACTTTAGGCATGGTGGCACAATAGCTCGGGATAGGGATTGATTCAAAATCTCAGTAAAAACCCCTGCTAATTGATCTGCACAATCCTTCAATACCCTTCCGGCAACTCCATCTGGCCCCGTAGCCTTCCTTGGATTGATTCTCTTCAACACCTTCCTCATCTCTCCCTCCTCCACATTAAAAATTACATTCCCTTGTGCCGATGCTGATAACAATAGTGAAGGTGGCAGAAACTCTGCTGATGTCTCTACTGATGGTGCTTCAAAACCGGCAAAAAAGGCATTCAGTTCCTCTGCCAAAGATACCCCTCTCTCAGCTACTGGGGAAACTTTAGATTTGTACCCAGTCATTTCCTGTACACCTCGCCACACCTCCCTAGTGTTGTTACGCTGAAAATTATTCTCCAATCTCCAATCTCTGCCTGTATGCCTCTTTCGCCACACGGAAACAGATTTGTGTGGACTCCCCTGTGCTTTACTAGCTGTTGCTTTCATGCATTAGCACCAAAATTATCATGCATTATCATGCATTAGGCACCAAAATTATTGGGAAGTGCCACAGCTTTAAACGCTGCTTGCCTTCCAATACCAAAAAGAACAGCAATTAAAACAAGGGTTTTAGAAGGGTGAAAGCTACAAGATTTCAGGGCAGGGGGAAAGATGATACAAAGTGAAATAACAGGAACATTATCTGAATGTCTGAAAAGATTCTGATAAGAGCAGTACAGAGATGGAACAAATGATCTATTTAAACAAATTCAAACATAATTATACTTTCATTATTGGGGGAAGGTATAATTACAAGCAGGTAATTATTTGTAGCACTGTAAGCTCTGCTGGGGATACTCAGCATGGTTTAGTGGATGGAGTGGTGGACTAAGATTCAGGAGCTCTGGGTTCCAATCCATTCTCAGATATGGAAGCTTACTAGGTGTGTGGACAGCGGCATAGGAAGGTTTTGGGGCACCTGGGGCCAAAGTTGTTTTTTGTGCCCTTCCGGCCCTCCCCAACTCGATCCCATCCACCCACCAATTGTGTGTGTGTGTGTGTGTGTGTGTGCACATGTGTGCACATTATTGTGTGTGCGCCTTACCTTTTCTGCATGCCTTACCTTTCCTGCGTGTGGCAACGAAGAGTTGGAGGAGGAGGAAGGTGCCGCAGCCCGCTCTCGCACACCTGCCTGCCTGCAGCTGGGCTCGGAGATGGCGGGTGGGAGGGGGAGGGGTGGTAGGCTATTTGACGCCCCCAATTACTGTGCTCAGGGCGCCCCCTTGCCCTCCCCACACCATGCGCCTGGGTGTAGAACTAGCAAAACTACTCAAATATTTCACTTACCCTGAAAGCCCTATTAGGGTTACTCTAAGTTGGTTCCAACTGTACAGTACATAACAACATAAGGTTCTACCTTGTTATCCGTCTGCTGCTGCAGATGGCTGCATGAGAGCCCACCAGCAGCAGACGGGTGAAGCAGCACCATGTGCTTGAGTTCCTAATAACAGAGGCAGATCGCATTTGATATCATTGGTGATATACCGCCACTGCTGCTAGCCTATCTTCCAAGAAGACATTCCTCCAGTCTAGCTGGAAGAAATATGTTACATTTCTGGTCTTGGAGTTGCACAGTAAACAGCAGTGTGGTTTTCCTGAGTACAATACCAAATGCCAAAGATCTATCCCAGTGTTCCAAGGACACTCAGACTATCCTGTTTGTATAATCACTGGCCTCCTTCATGCCACTGGAAGAATTCATTTATTACAGCGGAAGTGTCACCACTCTGGTATTCAAACCGACAGGGAAGTTCCAGCTGGACACAAATGGTCTGACAGTTGAGGATCGGCATCAAGGAAAAGGTTTCCTATGTCATTCCTGTACTTTGCCACTTACTCTTCTGTAGTGCATGCCAACTACGGCTGGTTCTAGACTTGGAGAAGCATTGGGGGAAACTTCAGTGGAATGATATCTGAATGTGAGCCTGTTTTCATTTATGTGAAGTGCTGGAATGTATGGCATATGCAGCAGAAAAGAAACAATGGTAAATTTGTTCCATGTGCTTTGGAGTCCATATACGAATGTTCTTGTATCTCATGGTATCTTGGGATTGCAAGATATGGAACATGCCAGGGTTTTGCAACTGCACCTGTGATCTCTGAAACCTTTCCTATATTATGCAATATTCTTCTTTCTCAGACTTTTCTTCACACCCTTCTGATTGCAATGCTGGTGCAAGCCAAACCTCCAATTAGGGAAATTCTGTCAAAGGCCTCACCCTTATTATCCATATTTATGATAGCAGTGAGCAATGTTAATGGCTTCCTTATTAAACGTTCACAGATGGCCTCGCCACAGAAAACCTATTTTAACTGGCAGATAAGGAACCAGTAAGAATGGTTCCTTTTTCACTTCAGCAAGAGAGATACAAAAGTCTAGAGACTGGGTTCTCATTTCTTCCTCCTTCCTGAAATGCCCAGAATGGGATGCATATAGGCAGAAGATGTATTTCAGGGACAAGGTCATTGGGAATTCTAGGCCTTTATTGCACTGCAACTTCCACTAGGCCCTAGTCAGCACAGCAAATGAGGAGGGCAGTGACAGCACCCAGAGAGACGTTTGTCCCCCATTCATGCTTTATCTGAAGTCCTGAGAAGCAGGCGTAGTGTGCAGCACTGCCACAGCCCCACAGCCAGGACCGGCACTAGGTTTTTTTTGCGCCCTAGGCGGCGGGGGGCGGGGGCAGGGGAGGGCATGGGTGGGTGGGCGGGAGGGCGGCAGCGGCGGGAGGGCGGCAGCGGCGGCAGGGGGTGAGGGCGGGGGGGCAGGGGGCGCAGGTATGCGGGCAGTGCCCCCTCTCCATTTTGGCACCCGAGGCAACTGCCTAGTTCACCTTAATGGACGTGCCAGCCCTGCCCACAGCCCTCATTGATCTGATATATTTGGATTCTAGTATCTACTATCCTATCACTTTATTTGGACTCCACCCATCTGCTGCTGCATTACACATCATACGGAGAAATCTGTGCTACCATTGAACTCTGAATAGGCCAAAGGCCAATCCAGGTATCTGGGTGCAGGTTTTTCCTTTAAAGTCTCTCTAGGCAATGTACATTTAGATGAGCATTTCATCTCATATTCAAGTAGTACTCCATTTCAAACCATCAAATAAGGAACTAGTGTGGGTTGCACAGTTAAACTTGAGTATGTCTTAATTGTACTGGACTGTATATTGTCCCTCATTACTGTAAGCTGCCTTGGGTCCTTTTCCAAGGAGAAAGGTGGAGTAAAGATACTCAAAAAACAACTGCTTGACTCTTGAAAAGCTTCATCTGCATCTTGAGTACGCAGTGTTCAGTAAATCATTCTGAACACACTACAGTGGACCCTCGTATAACAAACGGTTTGTATAACATAAAATCTGCACAACATAAAAAATTCCGGAGATAGGGGAAATTTGCTTAACAGAATTGTCTATGGGGTGAATCCATACAACATAAAAATGGTTGTGATTAGGGATTACTCTGTTTTCAATGCATTCCTATGGGAAATATGTATAAAGGAAAATTTGCTTAACATAATTTCATTTGGAACAAATTAATTGCTTTATACAAGGTACCACTGTACTTTCATCTGCAAGCTAAGCAGGAGTGGTCCTGGTTAGTAATTGGAAGGGATTAAAACCTGGGATTTCCAGATAAGGCTTGGAAAGAATCTGCTCTGAAACTCTGGTGAGACACTGCTGGCAGTCGGAGTTCACTAGGCTAGATGGATTAAGGCTTCGATTTGGTAAAATAAATTTGCTTCCTATGCATCATATTTTTTCTAGTAGTAGACTGCCACCTTGTGGATTTAATTAGCACAGCGTTGTTTCTGAGTCCCATCACCTTGTAATTAAATTGATTCTGAGCAGTTTCTTAATAAGTATTTTCTTCCTCGATACATTCTAGATTTTGTTCTTATGAAGATTTTTGGAACATTTAAAAACTGCACATTTTGAATACAATCACCGAAGAAAAAAAATATTTATGGATAACTTGTCAAGTGCCTATAAGGCGAATAGAGAAATTAAGATTGACAAATGGTTATTATTTGCTATTGATGCAAACCGGTAACACCATCATTTCAGTTGGTTCTCCATAATTCCAGTCTCCATTTTGGAGTTTACCGTAGCTCTTAAGCCATGTAACATATGTTTCTTCCTTTTAAAGACTGTTGTGACCCAGTAGGGGTATTATCGAAACAAACTTCTGGATGCATGCTGCATCCAGAGTTTGGCAAAACGTCAGGAATCGGTCCGAATGTCTGTGTTAGATATAAAAAGACAGATACTTGCTTTGTTTCAGCTAAAACAAAATCCTTTAAGTGGCGATAAACTGCACAATAGAGATGGGCACGACTCAGCGAAATTTTCATTTTCGTTTTTTCATTTCATTTCGCAACAAAAACGAAAAAATTTTCAAAAGCAAAACGACAACGGAAACGAAACGAAAAATTTTGCCGTGTTTTTCGTTTTCGTTACGGCAGACACACTGCATTGAAAAGAATGCTAATGAAACGAAAATTTTTTGGTTTCATTTTCATTTTTTCATTTCATTTCGTAACAAAAACGAAAACGAAAAATGCACAAAAAAAACCCGAAAAATGAAAACGAACCGAAACGGACCCCTAAACGAAAAATGAAAAATTATTTTTTTGAGTCGTGCCCATCTCTACTGCACAATGCCAGTTATTTTCCCTACAAGCTTTGTCCTCGCCCCATACAATCCTGCAAGGAACACTCTGCCATCGTTCCTTGGCTGCCAAATTTCACCTGGTGGGGTTTTCTGGTTCCACAAGTTGTTTCATGCTGGATTTTGAATGTGATCAAGGGGACTACAGTCCACAAACGCTTAAGCCAAATCAAACTGGCTAGCGCTTAAGGTACAACAAGGCCCTTTTGTGCTCATGCTACAATACGCTAACATGACTAGCCCCATCTGAGACTTTTTTTTTACATCAGGTCTGCCAGATCCCTCCAGGTGATACACAGTGTTAGGACAATGCTGGCCCTGACCCAAGTGCAAAGATTACCTATCAGATAACTTTGTAATGGCTGGTCCTTTTAGTGCAACAGGTAGCAGGAGCAGACTGAGCACTTTACCCCATCACATTGCTGATCTACCACTGAAGGGTAATTATTACTCATTGCTGGATTACTTTATTCATTGCTAATTCCTTTGAAGAAACCTGTTTTTAAAACAACTCACCAGCAACATTAGTAGAGGAACATTGCTTTATTCTGTTTTTTTTAAATTATTAGAGCAGGCCAACATGCAAACATTTGATGCATGCTTCAACAAGGTGTAAGTTTTTGCCAAATCTCAGGTGGAACAGTACTGCTGCCACAAAATACAGATCTAGAAATAAAAGACAAATATTAATATTCTTTTACAAATACAAAGTTGGATTTACTAAAATGGAAGGCTGATCTATATCTCTCCCAATCTTAGATTTACAGGCTCCATAAACTCATATGCTTTATTAACCCTTTATTACCTTTGTTTTAGCATTTCCATTTAGTAGGGAACTGATGATCAGCATAAACTGCAATTATCCTGCAAACATTTTGATCACCATACTGTTCTTAGGTTACCATAATCACAGCAGTCAAGATTTAAAGTATAGATAAAGAAACTCTTTCACTTACAAAGCAAAACTCTGTGCCACAGAGGTTCATAAGAGCCATATTCTTAGAAAGGAACAAAGGGATGGGACCAAGAATGCCAGTATTTTAGCTGAAAGCTTTAACCAAGAGTGTGAAAACAAAGCAGGAAAAGTGCAAATGGGTCCATTGTGAAACTGCACCCTCAATTAATTCATTTCAGCCTACCACAGAGAGAGGGGAGGAAATGGGCACTCAACTTTGTTTACAGCTTGTTAAAATAGCTCCCCAATCTTCACTCCTAATAAACGATTTGGATTATCAGGTTTTTATTAGTAGCAACTAAGGATTGATGAACCTAAATTCTGCTGTGTCCAACATTTTAATACATTGAGGCACATGTATCTTCTGCCCAATTTCCATATCAGATTGCAAATTCTGCACTAAATATTCTGTATGAGATTTCATACATGTTTCACTATGCATTTCTTCTAATCTATGCATTCTTGTACATTTCTTCTTAGTGTATACATTCTGGTGTGCAATTTGCTATAATATATGGATCCCTGTTTGCATGTATGAATTTTTGTATGCTATTTTCCCTAATTTACTGATGCTAGTGTGCAATTTTCCCTAATGTATGGATTTTGTGTGTAATCTTCATAGAATCATAGAATTATAGAATCATAGAGTTGGAAGAGACCTCAAGGAACATCCAGTCCAACCCCCTGCCATGCAGGAACTGCCATCACAGTACTCCTGACAGATGGTCATCCAGTCTCTGCTTAAAAACCTACAAAGAAGAAGACTCCACCACCCTCCATGGCAGCATATGCCACTGCAGAACAGCTCTAACCATCATGAAGTTCTTCCTAATGTTTAAATTTAATCTCTTTTCCTGGAGTTTGAAACCACTGCTCCAAGTCCTAGACTCTGAAGCCATGGAAAACAATCCTGTCCCCTCTTCAATATGACATCCTTTCAAATATTTAAACATAGCTATCATATATTTTTAGTTTTTTATTATTTACATACTGCCTGCTTACGCATAGGCAACTCAAGGCAGTGAACAACAATAAAATTAACATAAACTGTGAATAAAATACAAAAAAGCAATAAAATGTCATGTTTGTTTGTTTGTTTTGTACTTATTAACTGTCCAGGAACTCTGGGCGGTATACAACAAATTGTGAAAAAACAACTTGCCCAAAAAAGAAAACAACCTGCAAACAAAATAAATCAAATAAAAAGATAAAACACAAGAACAGCATCCATACAGACAATCATAGACTCCGGCAAGAAAAGACTGGGACAGACAATACAAACCAACTACCTAAATACTGTTATCCACTCAGTGATCACCAAAACTCTCCCTATAGTCAGGTCCCAGGCCATGGAGGGTTTTGTAAACCAAAACCAGTACCTTGAACCTTATTTGGGAGGCAACGGGTAGCTAATGCAAGTGAACCAGGATGGGGGTGATATGGTCAAACCTGCCCGCACCAACCACCAGCCTGGCTTCCGCATTCTGCACCCACCCATGTAAAGAGTATTGCAGTAATCTATCCTTAAGATCACCAGTGCCTGTAGAACTATCCTAAGGGAATTCACGTCCAGATACGAGCAAATCTAGACAATTAGCCTAAGTTGATAAAAGGCCTTCCTGGACACAGCTGCCATGACAAAGCTGGAT
>JAHTLZ010000379.1:5365378-5400894 GCA_023846285.1 Phrynocephalus versicolor
TTATTATTATTATTATTATTATTATTATTATTATTATTATTATCATCTTGGGTTCCTGTGTTGTGTCTAAAGTATGAGAACATCAGTTTCATCATTTTCGCTTCCAGAGAAAGTTCAGGTTTGATTTGATGTAAGACCCACTCATTTGTCTTTCTGGCTATCTAGGTATCTGCAAAGCAATCCCACATAATCAATTTTCTTTCCATCAGTTTTCTACACTGCCCAAATTTCACATCTGTACTTGTGAATAAAACAGTGTGATGGTCTTGGTCTCCTTTCACTTGATGGTCTTTTCTAATTCCCTTCTTGGCTGTAGTTTCCATTTAGACTGATGCTTATAACAAGCTATATAAAATCTTTAACAATTTTGGTTTATTCATTGTCAACATTAAAGTGGTTCTTCAGTAGTGATGATTTTTGTCTTCATGATCAACTGCAGTCCTACTTTGGCACTTTCTTCTTTCATTTGCATCAGATTCAGAAGTTGTTTTGAGTCACTGTTGCTTTCAGCCAGTAAGGCAGTGAAATCTGCATATCTTAAATAACAGATGTTTATTCCATTTTAAAATTACTCATCCTGCTGAATCTAATCTGTGATAAGTTCCGCATATCAACTGCACAAACAGGGAAATAAAATGCTTCCTTGTTGGATGCTTTTGCCTGTACAAAACTATTCCATCTCCCCCTATTCTGTCCTAACAGCAGCTTCTTGTTTACAAGTTACACATCAGGTGTTCCTTGTTCTCCATGTCCAACCTTTTGGCAATGGAGCAGTGACCACCTATTGAGAATGTTGATTCTGAAAGATGTGGCCAGCCTCTAATGATAAAGAAGACTCTCCTCTTCAGAACGTTGCCGTCCATGTGTGGAGGACAAGAGACACGATGAAAGAGGCAGAAATCACACACACACACACAGAGAGAGAGAGAGAGAGAGAGAGAGAGAGAGAGAGAGAGAGAGAGACTCTTACTTGAAAATGGGCAGGATTTTCTCTAGTGTACAAGTGAAAAGCAGTGTTAACAACATCTGGAGGCTCTGGAAAGCCCAGCAGAGGCCGTTGTGGCGTTCCACCCCAAGGGGGACCATTTTCAAAGCAGCCAAGTCTGTCATAACAAACTTCTAAACCTGTGGCAGGTGGGATGAATAAATAATATTTTTAATTTATTATTACCTAGATGGTAAGAGTTTCTCTTTTTGGCCACTTTTGATGAAAGATAAGGGAAGATATGCGCTTCTGCCCTCCTGGCTTTGGAAACTTTGCCAAACTCTGTTTTTGTTTGTTTGGTCTTACCCCAACCACACAATTACTCTGTTTGACTTTCCTTCCCCTCCCACTGCATATGCGACTCTACATTTACTGGGCTGCTGATAATCAGCAATGTGCCACTAGGGAGTAGGACAGGCATGTCCAAAGTCAGGCCTGGGGGCCAAATGTGGCCCGTTATCAAATTTTTAGTGGCCCACAGCCTCTTCTCCCCACCAGCAAAGCCTGTCACGCATCCCTACCAGCTGGCCCCTCCCCGTACCAGATAGAGACAGCTTACAGTTTTGCGGTTTGCCTGCCCTCCCTGCCTCTGCCCATCTCCCTAGCCAGCTGCCAGGCCTACCCTCCCCTGGCTCCGTTGCTGCAGCGTCATCCCCACCTCCATACATGTCCTAGAGGCTTGTCCAAAGTCTGTCCCGGGGGCCAAATGAGCTGAATGGTCGGCCCCCACACATTTTCACCTCACCAAATCTGGCCCTCCTTGCAAAAAGTTTGGACACTTCTGGAGTAGGACAAGTTATAATATGCTAATCGGCTGATTGAGTTTTAGGGTAGATGTTATACCAATAGGAGAGCTGAAATCAAGTTGTATCCCTAAATAATTGAACTCTGTATGACTCAGCTGCAAAGTCATGTATTTAGCACTATGCTTCCACATGGTGTGTTCCAGCAAAGATGCCCGACATCTTATCCTTGTATTTTGGATGGGGAGGGAGGTAACTTTGCCCTGGGAGTGTAACCTTATTCTTGCTTCATAGGTGTGGTAAAAAACAGATAAGACTAATTTGCATAATAAGCAGCTGCCATGAAGATATAATTTTAAGCAACTTTCATGCCACTGATAGACTGCTCATGAGAAATAGATCAAAGTCTTGTTTGTAAAAGGTCTAGTCTAGAAAACATTGCTTCAGTCCTGAATCAGCTAAATAACCATAGCAATTAGTTGACAGAATTTCTAATTATATCTAAATGAATTTGTTTCTTTTAAGGTAACATTAATATGCAATTCTGTAACAGAACACCTCTGAGTGGCTGACAATATAAACAGGGAAAAAGCAATCATGGAATCAGTGAGTTAGAAGAGCCTATAAGCCCACTCCGGTTCAAATGCAAGAATACAAATCAAAGTAGATCTGACAGGTGGTTGTCCAGCCTTCTATTGAATGCCTCCAGTGCTGGAGCACTGCAAAGCTAATTGGTTCCATAGTTCTACTCTAACTGCTAAGATATTTTTCTTGATATTGAGCTTAAATCTTACTTCCTGTAGCTTGAGCCAATTAGTACATGTCCTGCACTCTGGGATCAATGAGAAATGATACTCCTCCTCCTCCTTCTTATGACTATCTTTCAAGTACAGTGGTACCCTGACTTAAGAGCAGCTCGACTTAAGAGCAATTCGACTTAAGAATGGAAAACTGTTGGCATTTTAACTGCTGCCTTACAAATTTTAGATATGGTCTGTTCGACTTACAATTTTTTTTCATTTTTTTATTTTTTTAACTTATTATTTTAAATTTTTAGATAGGTACTCTTGACTTAAGAGTAGTTCGACTTAAGAGCACGATTAAATTTGTAAGTTGAGGTACCACTGTATTTGAAAAGTGCTAACATATCTCCCCTCAGTCTCCGTTTCACAAAGCTAAGAATGCCCAAATCTTTCAGTCTTCCCTCACAGGGCTTGTTTTCCAGTCCCCTGCTTGTCCTTGTTGTCCTCCCTTGAACTTACCCCAGCTATCTAAAGCCTTCTTACAGTGTGGTGTCCAGAACTGGACACAGTACTGTAGATGAGGCCGAAGCAGTGCTGAATAGAGGAAACTAGGACCTTACAAGATTTAGAGACTATATTACTACATTTGCCATTTTTGCGGCCACATCACAGTGTTGGCTCATATTACGCTTTTGATCTAAATTTCTTCTCATAGTATAACTGAGCCAAAGTATCCCCCATCTTCTAAGTGTGCATTTGTCCTCCCCGCAGGTGTAGAACTTTGCACTTATCCAAATAATCACCTTAATACCACATGCAAGTAAAATGCTCCTGTCTTCCAATATATTAGCTATTCCATCCAACTGCAATGAAATAAATGTAATTAAAGAAAAATAAAATGGAGTAAATCTGGTGCAGCTATAAAACAAAAACAAAACTTGGATCAGGAGAAAGAACCTTTATAGCACTTTGTCAGTTAGAACCGAGGAAAAAGAATCAGCAGAACAAAAACAGTATAATACAGTTAAGACCTATTATTGTTGTCTTTAATCCTATTATCTCACCTTTAACTATTACATGCAAAAAAACTGCAGCAAACCAAACACCAAGCATCTAAAGAGAAGAGAAATACTCAAATTAGCTACAACAAAGGTTAATAATGGGTTTAAATGTTCATATAAATCCAGTTGTTAATCTCATGTACAACAGACCCATTGAGTCTATGGAGTCTAGATAAATACTGATGTACCTAGGTGTCACTGAGACCTACTCAATGTGTCTACTGGAGTTAAGATTCACAACTGGATTTAAATCACTTTTTGTATTGTTCTCTCTTGTACTGTATCACAGCCATATGTGTGTGTGTGTGTGTGTCTGTGCTGTCAGGTTGGAACTGACTTATAGTGACCCTAGCAGGGCTTTTAAGGGAAGTAAAATATTTAAGGAGTAGTTTTATCTTTACCTGTGAGAAAATGTAGTGCAAATAACCAAGGAAAAAGCATTTTGAAGTGGAAATGTGGTTCTGATCCCTGAAGTAACACATTAACAAATTGCCCACAAGAAACCAACGAAATTGGCTAAATGGATATAAAAAGCAACAATAGAAACTGCATTAAAAAAAGAACGGAAAAAAGCTATTGGTCATAAAGAAGAAGCATGAAGATTATGTGCAAAGTTCCAGAGAGAAGTGAGGAAAGACAAAGAAAAATTTTGGTTAGAGCAAGGCAGGAAACTGGATGAAGCAGCCCAGGAAGGTCACACAAGAGAGTTTTGCCTATCTGAAGGTCAGAGCTCCTTTTACAGCAAGAAAGGACATAATCAGTGGACATGATGGGCAGGAATGAAGAGAAAGGTGGCTGGAATATACAGAGCAACTTGATACAATTCAAAATCAAAATCAAGTCAGACTCAGAGGAAAGGAGGAACCACTTGAGGTGGGAGCAGATCTTGGAGGAGGAAGTTGAAACAGCACCCAATCTGATGCCAAACCACAAAGCCCATGCCATGGAGTCGACAGAATAGTAGCAGAACTACTGAGACACCAGCCAATAGCTTTGTACGGGTGTGAAACTTGGACTTTTGAAGGAGACAGGAACCAGATACAGGCATATGAATTGTGGTGCTGGAGATGACTACTATGCATCCCATGGAGAGCAAGAAAGTCCTACACTGAGAGAGTCAAACCAAACATCTGGAAGCCAAGATCACCAAACAAAACCGTCATACTTTGATCATGTTCTGTGAACCGACTTCCTGGAAAAGACAATAATGCTGGGATTGGTCAGTGGCAAAAGAAGGGGGCTCCCAATACTATCTGGCTTAACACCATCAGAAGGGACACTGAAATGACTTTAATGGAGCTAAAATAAGCTGTAAGTGGTAGAAAGGCATGGAAAGCATTGATCCACAAAGTGACAGAGTTGGACACGACTGAAAGGATAGAGAAGACGATGCCTGAGGTAAAGCAAGGTAATCCTAATTATACCCAATTAACATCTTCATTTTAATACATTAACCTAATTCCAGCATTCCATAGGGCATGCAGCGATCCCAAGCAAGTTCTGAAGGCATGAAGACTGTCTAAGGAGCCTAATGCCTAAAAAGGCTTATCTCATATTTGGATTTGCTACTTTTGCATATGATTTATTTATTTATTTATTTTATATGCTTGTTTTTATAGGCTGCCTTTCTTTTGGTAAGGGGACCCAAGGTGGGTCACATTATTAAAAGAATAGAATTAAAAGCATAAAACATTAAATGTTAAAAATAATTAAACAATTATTACTAAATTTATTAGCATTATTACTGATAAAAATCCAATTGAATAATTAGAAACACCTAAACATTAAAAACTACCTTCACTTAAAAATGGCATACAGGAACTTAATCATAATTGTTAAAATCCTGCCTCAAAAGATGGGTGTTTAGCTATCATTGGAAGGACAATGGGGGGGGGGCAGAGTTGGCAATGGGACTGCGAGAAGAGTCTCCTCTGATGATCTTAGACACCAAGAAGGGTCATATAGGGAGATATGGTCCTTCAGGTATCCAAGTCATATAGGCACATGTAGAACTGCACATGTAAAACTGCCCCATCTACTGAAATGTGTAGGGCAATTACCTTGTGTGCAGGGAAGCTTTATGCAACTATATGAAGTGCTTATAAAATATGGATGGGTGACCTCAATACAACTGAAGGCAATTTTTCAAATGTGCTGGCAGCTTGAGGGCCAAACTCTCCAGTGTGAAGGAACATTTTCAAAAAGCTTTCACCAAATCAAAAAGCCTTCACCAAATCAAAAAGCCTTCACCACCAAGGCCACAGCTAACGACCCATTCTTGATAGGTTTCAGCACCTTAGGCCATTGTTCACCTTAAGGCTATGGATACTATTGTCTCCCTAACGAGCCTATTTAGGCCATTGTTCATCTTATGAGCCTAATTCAGGTCAAGGTGACAAGAGGTCAAAGCTGAGTATAAGATGGAGGATTTGCACTAGCTGTATTCAGACCGATGAAGCTGTTTGGATGAACAGCGAAACGTTTCTATCTCTCAAAAAAGAAGTCCAGTAGCCATGACTCAACTTCCAGATAAACTCACCTGCATGACTGAGAATCTTCACAGACATTTTCAAAAAGAGTAATTTGCATTTCAATTTTTTTCTTAACATGCATTTCAGTGCAATAGTTAGTATTATAAACATTGTGATTATGGGTTTTTGTTAAACGGGTCTGGAAAATGATTTAACATTTTAAAATGGGAAGCTAACTCAAAGAGCCCTCTTGTAGCTGATCTTTAAAAAACACACAGAGGCATATGGGGCCCTGAGGGATGCTGAGGGACAATTGAAACGTGGCAAAACTACCCTGCAGGATTTCAAACTTTTCTGCCTTTACCTGAGACACCCAGTAGGACTTTGAGATGACAGCATGAAACTGGGAGAAACAAGCAGATTTGTCTGTGTTTGTCTCTGCATTTGACTGGGGAGAGAAATAAAAAGCAATGCTAGCTAACAATCAACTAGCCTAAAAAAAAAGAAGACAAATCATTTTGGTTAATATGATTCAAATAAATCCAAGTATTTTGAAAGAAAAGGTACATTAAAAATAAACAGTAACATAAGTACTTACTATAGAATTGTTCTTTAACCCTTCAAGTATATACATGCCTGTTCAAAAGTCAGTTCCATTGAGTTCACATTAGGTGGTACAGGTTTGCAAACGTACAGTATCATTCTATAAATGTGCATCCAGAGATTCAGTCCTTGCCTAATGACCATGGCTTGCTGTAACACTGACAGATCCACTTTCATATATCCACCACTTTATTACCCACTCCAGACATCCTTAGTTTGTTTCCTCAGATGTTGTGGACCACAGGTTTTAGAATCCATAGCCAATGATGGGAATGGTTAAGGATTATGACAGCTAGAGTCAATAACATCTGGGGACCCAAGTTTCAGAACCACTGACATGCATAATGCCAGCAGACAGCAAACACATAAAATGAAGGTTGTTCCCATTCCCATGCTAGGCAGTATTTTATAAACTTACCTGTAGACTGATCTCTTTCTTGCTCTCATGAGCACATAGTTGCTCTGTTCCTCTTTTAAGTCATAACTCATTGGTTACCTTGTAGACAATGTGTCTGTTGTGATCAAACAGTGTTGTCTCGTGATCTGTTTACAAAAGGCAGGGCTGGACTAATTTCCATGAAATTCCACCCACATAATTATTGGTGAACATAATGTAATTTATCTTAATTATTAGTTTTAAAACCACACAGTGCATTTTCATGAGGTTGATTTTCCTGCTGACAAACTCACGTGACTCTCAACTGTTTCGTTCCCAAAAGCTGAACAGGATTTACCAGGACCCAGGTCAATTCGAGTCCAGCTATTTTTCACGTAAGACTGGGATGTGTACGATGAGGGGTGATCTTCTAACTGGTCTCTTATTTATTTATTTTTAAAAATATTTATATCCTGCCTTTCTTCCCAAAAGGATCTAAGGTGGCTTCTCAAATAGTGTAAATGTTGAACACACCCACATCCACATCTGGTTCCCTTTGCAATCTAAGCAGTAACACTTCCTATTGCTTGTTTTAGAAGCCCATAAAGGTACAAGATGTGCGAAGCTTGTAATCACCTACTGATGTGTATCTTCAAAGGACACATTTAGATATGCTTTATTGGATGGTGACACTCTTACTAAGATTAGTAAACAGTGTGAACTGCAGCCACATCAGGATTGTCATCAAGAAGTATCCTCTCCATGCACAGCATATCACACTGCCCTGAGAGACATCCCACTCCACCCCCCCAAAAAATAGTCCATTGTAAAAAGCAGTGGGTTTTATTTTGCTTTTATAGTGCCGAAGATGGCAATTGGGTTCAAGTTGCTGGTGACAGCCTTTGGTAGCGAAGAAGCTCAAAAGTGGTTTACAAGGCCAATTCTTAAACAGGAAAATGGAGAAGAGCATACAAATCTTCCCAAGGACTCCAGTATTGTTTTTAATGGAAGACACAGGTTCAAGGCAGTTGGGAAATATCTATGTTCTCTTACCTTTCAGATAAATTTTTATATTTGCTTATTTTTAATGGAAAAATAGTAAATAATAGGGATGGGCATGAAACGCCAAAATGGCATTTTGTTTCATTTATATTTGGGGCCGTGGTTGCATTTTTTCTCCTCCGGCCAAATAGTTGGCCTGCGGGGAGGCCAGTGGGTGCTTTTGTTTGTTTGTTTTGTTATCCTAGCACTGACCAGCTGGCCAGCAGGCTGGGTCAGTGCTTTTTAAAAAAAATCTTCTGACCATCCTGCCCACGGGCCAGGTCAGCACATTTTAAATTTTTTAAAATTTTTGTAATCTTCTGCCGATCAGCTGGCCCGCAGGCTGAGACAGCACTCTGGTGTTTTTTTTAACTTGTGGTGGCGAGCCATTTACAGAGGGATTAAAACAATTCATTTTAATGGGAAAAAATGACAATTTCATTTTGTCTGTAACGAAATGCTGCTTCATTGTTTCATTTCGTCATGTAACGAAATGACAAAACCATTTCATTTTTCATTTACTGGTGGCTGAATTAGTCAGTTGCTCACTGTGTCTATTATTTGTGTATAATGGCATGCTAGTTTTCTGTTCTCTTTTATAGGAGTCTATTTCTGGAAGGGCAGGGATTTTATTCAACAGTACTTGCATAACACTTGGAAGACAAGGCATGCTCTAATTTTTAGAGTTAGTATCCTGATAAATGGTACATTATGATTTTTTTAGAGGAGAAGCATAGGATAAATTAAGTCATGCTAAGTGCAGTTGGATCGAGAATATATATGTTTGATTTCTTTGCTTACCTACAAATTACAACACAGAACCTTTAAAAGTGCTTTCAAAGATCACAAACTCATTCCTCCTCTCAACTTTTTTCCTTTTGACAAATCTTTACAAACTGATATATGTTTCAACAGATCCTATACATATTGATCAATTAAAAATTGCTTTTATCTGTGGTTCTAACAGATTATTCTAAATATTTCCAGATGGGTTCAAGATTGTTTCTTGATTTAAAACAATAGTTTTTCCCAACCCAACACACAATTATAGCTTAGTGTCTTGTACGTAACTTAGTTACACCACCTCTTTCAGACTGTAACTTTATTTTCTCTGTGAACCTTTGGTGATTTCTTTGACACTCTAGCTTCTTCTCTACTACCAACTTTCACAAGCCTTGGCTACCATAAAGGTCACCATGTTCCCTCCAGACGATGATATGCTATAAATTTGCCTGTGAATAGAATACTGACTGTCATAATGACTACCTGTACTTCAAAGTTTATGACTGTGCCAATGAGCTCATTTTACATTGCTCCTGGTTTAAGAGCCACCTTAGCAGAATTATGCAATGATACCTAGTTAACTAGATATTAAGTAATGTCTGCTAAAACAAAAATAATTACTCAATAGCTTTTCCAGGGATTAAGTCCTAAACTTGGTTGTGTAAACTGCAGTCCTCCAGAAGTCTGGGATGAAAATACCCACAATTCATTACCATTTATTATGCTGGGGGAGATGGGAGTTGTTAGCCAAACATATATGTAGGGTAGAAGCTTCCCTGCCCGAAGCAATACATGTGACCAGTGGAACTAGTTAACTTTTTAATGATGGTGGAATCTCTGCATAAGGTCCTCAAAAATTTGGGTCAGCTTCTCAGACAGCTATAAAATGTACACATACACATTAATACAGTCCTGGAAAAGCAGTCTAGAATACATATTTATACCACCACCTAGTGTGACTTATGCCACATTGCAGCTCATTGTCCACCCAAAGGAACCGATACCAAACCATAAGAGGAGCAATATAGTATATGCAGTCCAATGCAGTGAAGAGTGTTCAGACCTCTACATCGGAGAAACTAAACAGCCATTAAACAGAAGAATGGCCCAACATAGGAGGGGTAACAGCTCAGGACCAGAATCAGCAGTACACCTCCATTTGAAGGACAAAGGCCACTCTTTCAAAGATGAGGATGTACACATATTAGACAAAGAAGAGAGGTGGTTTGAGAGAGGAGTAAGGGAAGCCATTCATGTTAGCATTGAAAATCCCTCCCTCAACAGAGGTGGTGGGCTCCGGCATAGTCTATCTGCTACTTATCAGGCTGTACTTTCCAAAGTACCCAGGCAAATCAAAGAGCCTTCACCACCAAGGTCACAGCTAACGACCCATTCTTGATGGGTTTCAGCACCTTAGGCCATTGTTTACTTTAAGGCCATGGACACTAATGTCTCCCTAACGAGCCTATTCAGGCTATTGTTCATCTTATGAGCCAATCAGACCAGGGGACAAGAGGTCAAGCTGACTATAAGAAGGACTACTGGCACTAGCTGTATTCAGACCGATGAAGCTGTTTGGATGAACAGCGAAACGTTTCTATCTCTCAAAAAAGAAGTCCAGTAGCCATGACTCAACTCCAAGTTGCAGCTCAGCTGGTTCCAAATAAATTGCTACATTGTTTAGTTATGGGTGGCTTCCATATGTTTTTTTCTTAAAAGTCACTCTCCATTACTTTCTTCTTCTGTCAGTTTATTGCTGACTATGAAAGATGAGACTGAAGTTACCTTCTCACATCTTACTAGAGGAACCATGGAAAACAGCCCCTTTATTTATACCTAAACATACTGATCTTTAAAACTTCCACTTGGGATCCCAGGATAAATTCCTGTAGACCAGTAAATGGCTACACAGCTTGACTACAGGTTGCAATTTACATACAATGGTACTTCTTAAGATGAAATTAATTCGTTCCATGGGTGCTTTCATTTTAGAAAAAAATTGTCTTGAGAATTGCGGTTTCCCATAGGAATGCATTGAAAACCACTTAATCTATTCTGGAGGTCAGAAAAGTAAAAAAAAAGAGAGGGGGGACTGATTACATTGGTTTTCAATGCGTTCCCAAGAGAAGGCTATCCCCCCCCCCTCAATCAACCAGTAGCCCGAGCTGTCAAAATCACCTGTCTGTTGGGTGCTGTGGGAAGCAGCCTTTGGCTGCCATTGGTTAAGGTGGTTTACCCCCAACCCAGAAAAGGGGGGGAAAGCTTTTCCCCTTCTTTGCTGGGTTGGGGCAGGGGAAAAGCTTTGCCCCTTTTGCTGGCTGCCTCAACCCAGCAATTGGTGAGCGGGTGAGTGGTGACTTGTCCACTTGTCCCCTTCCTGCATTGGGTCAGCCTGCACCGGGGACCAGGATTTTAAATTTCCAGCAGAAATTCGAAAGCCTGCTCCTCGATCCAGGCTGCCCCAAACCCACAGGGGCTGAGGGGAAAAGCAGTCAAGTCACCCCTTGCCTGTCACCCCCCTGAAAAGATCCAAGCAGCAAGGAGGCAGGGGCGAGGCGATGGAAGTGGAAATTGGCCCACCCCTTTGTCCAGGTCTTGGGACCATTTTGGCAGCTTGTTGGCTAGTTTGTTGCCAGTTCACTCTCGAGCCATGCCTCTCTGGGACTCCCAAAATGGCTTGGTGCAGAGACCTGGGCGAAGGGTGAGTGGCGGCTTATGGGCTCATTTCTACCTGCCCCATCACATTCCCCCTCCTCCTGGCTGCTTGGATCTCTTTGTGATGCCTGGTGGCTGCCAGCAGAGATCCAAGCAGCCAGGAGGAGGAGGAGGAGGAGGAGAGGGCAAGGTGACGGAGGTGAAAATCTCCACTTCTCTTGCCTCACCCTCCTCCTAGAAGCTGCTCCTGATAGCCCCTAGCTGTCAAAATCAGCTGGGTGTCTGGCTGTCAGGAGCCGCCTTCAGTCCCAGGATTTTTTGTCTTATGGGGCATTCACCCAACTTCTAGGATTGAACCTAAGTGAACATAAGAACAGCCTTGCTGGAACTGGCCACAGCCCATCCAGCCCAGCATTCTGTCTCACACAGCAACTCACCATTTGCTTCAGGGTATTCCCAAGCAGATGTCTTCACCTGCTTACGATTCCCTGCAAATGGCATTGAGAGATATCCTGCTTATCTCTCCAACATTGTGCGTTAATCTTCCAGATGATTTCAAACCTCCATATGAGTGAATTAGATAGACATCTTAAACACTTAAGGGAAATTGGGAAATTAAAACCTTCCGTCTTTTGCTCCCCTACACAGCAGGAGGGGAAGTAAAAATATATTTTAGCCTGTTGGGATGATATGATGTGCTGCCTCACTTACGAAAATAAAATAAAATAAAATTTTCCTTCTGGAAGCAAGAGGAGACCAGAATAAAGACTGGAAATAATTTTAATGGTCTAATTCAACTGCTAAATGTTAACATCTTTCTAAAGCTTATCAAAATCTTGTATAATTTTGGATCATATGGCAAGCAAAGCCTGCACTGCTTACTGGAAATGAAACCTTCTTCTTGGATATCAGAAGAAACCGAAGAGAGCAAGGATGGAGATTTATTTATTTATTTATTTATTTCTGGAGGTGGACCAAATAGGGTCGCTTGACCTACATATGCTATTTGGATGCAGGAAGGCACTAAATGCCATACTTGGACATCTATCTGACCTTACGTGACCCTACTGATTCAGCCCACTTCAACTGAGCTTCTGAAGGGCTGTCTTTTCCATATGGGAAAGTTTGAAGGGCTCAGGAAGAAAGGAACTCACAGGAGAATGCAGAACTAAGTAAGATCATGTCAGGAGCAAAAGTCTTTTTTTATTTTATTTTGGCCAGAGCACACAATCAATTTTCTTGTCCATCACAAACCCTTAGACATTACACGCCTACGCATATTTCGTCCAAGTACAACTTGCCATTAGTGAAAATGAGGCATTTCATTTGGGATGCAGACAGTGCAGAGCTGAGGTTCATTTGATATTCTGAATCCTGTTTATCCTATGATAAATTTATTTCCTTTCAGATGGAGATTACATTAACCACATTGGATTGTCGTTTATCTTGAAGTATGTGACATCTATCTTGACTGATTACACAGGCAAAACATTCATGACAGTTGACGATGGCAACATTCTGCAACCTGACAGTAAAATGTTATCTCTTCATTCCCTCTGTCTTGTGCTCTTACTCCTGTTTGCGAAATTTCTTGCTTAATGCATGGTGGGCAGAGTGGTGTGCCTTAGGTGACTTGGATAAACCAAAACACACACACAACACACAATGAATTGCAATTAAGATATTCTTATGAAATGCTGGGGGAATTACACGCCATGGATCAATTATGGGTCCTTCTGGTTTCTTTCCAGTTCTTCCATAAAAGGCTTAGTGCAGCAGATGATGTCCATTTACTCTGTTCTAGGCCCTATGGGCTTCATTGAGATTTATCACCAAATATCTAATATTCCTAAAACTTGGTTTATCTTGAAAGATCTCCAGAATGATAAGAGCAGGAAACATGCCATTTTGCTAAGATACTCATTTCCTGTATTAAAGACCTGGTTTGGTTTAAATAGTAGGAATTGGTTCCCCCAGAGACCCTTTTGTTTGTTTGTCCTGAAACATTTCTGAAACTGTTAAAAGCTGGAAACATAAACATTTGAATAGATACCATAAGTTAAAAAGGAATGTGATTCTTCCATTCTTCTACCAGAATGTGATTCTTCTACCAGAGTCTCAGTTGGGCCCACTGATATTATGCTTTAGTAGTAGCTGATCATAGGAATGCCCTGGGCCTTTTTAAAAAATAAAATAAAAAATAAAACTGGTACAAACTAAATTGGTACTGGCTGAAACATAGCAGTGAATAACACTCCCAATTTGAACAAGGACAAAAAATGGTATTCTGAAGTGCTAGTTTTGGGCCTTTGAAAAGGTGGCATTGAACAACTATGATGGATACTAGGGGGGAAGTGGTTCTTGTCCAATCCCCCTGTGAGTAGGGTCCGATTCGGTCTTAGTCGATTCTGGCTCCTCGGATCCAGGAAGAGATGGAGATGGTATTTCAAAATGAGAACTTTTATTATCAATGGTCAATGGTATATGAATGACAACTTCCGTGGGATCACCCACACCTTCCAACACTTTAATATCTAACAGATAACCCCAATAAGTCCAGCCCCAATTCATGGGTCCTGCGGGTAAGGAAGTCTCTGGAATTGCTCCCAGTCGCGCGGGTTCTGTAGGGCTGGTCCATGCCCGGCGCAGAGGGTCCCACAGCATGGGTGGTGAGCCCACTCCACCACTCACTCCAAGGAAATGGCCTGTCCGTGGGCCATGGAAGGGTCCCTCTTTCACGGAGCCCTGGGTTTGTGGAAAACAAACACCCTCCATTCGTCCGCCTCACCCTCTTTCTCCCATTCCTGCCAACAACTCACGCCCCACTCTTCGCCTTTCTTCTTATCTCTCCCGCTTCCTGACTCCTCCCCCTCCTCCATCACCCAAAAGCTTTCTAGGGTCAATCCCTCCACCGTCTCCTGCGTAAGGTTCCTGTGTGTCGCTCCCTCCAGCCCAACTGGGTATCCCTTCTGCATGGTCACGTGCCACCCCTCTTCTTCTCCCTTGCTCAGTGCAGCACACGGCACACTCTGGATCGGGTCTTCTCCAGGGGAAGGCCCCTCACATGCCCATGGCATTTGAGGGGAGGGGGTAAGCAACTTCTTACCTTCAACTCAGTATCTTTCTATGCAGTACCATATTATTGGCTGTGCTGCTGTAGCTGAGGCAACTCTCCAGAAGTTCAATTTGTTCACTCAGCAAGAAAGGGCTGCTACTGGATGCACATCACTTATTGTCTTCTGCCCTTCCTGTTCACCCTGTGGAGGTACAACTACACCAAAGGAAGAAGAGGAGGGCAGCTATTCACCCTCCATTCTTCTAAGGCAAGGGATTCTGCCTTTGTTGTCACAATAAGGTAAGCTAGTAGGCTACGGTGGAGGCAGCATCAGCAGGGGCAGTGAGAGGCTGAGAGTGGCTGTTATGCATGTGGATGGTGCAGATGTGAGTGAAGAGGAACTAAATCATTCCTGTGGCATAGGATAAATAAATAACTGGCTAAATAACTTTAGGATAAAATGAAAGTGGGAAACCAGAATGGAAACAAAATCCTTTATATTTCAGGGCACATTCTTAAGTCAATGAAAGCACGCAAAAGTGAAACAGGCCCCTTTGTGGTTTCCCTATTCAGTTCATTTAATATCACTAAAGCCCCCAATGTTTTGGATCCAGGCCTCCTCCTTTAAAAACCTAACAAATCCGTCAGATCCTCTTCTGAAGGAGCTGATGGATTGCCCCTGCTGTCAAAATATGGCGAGGACCTGCTTAGTAGTGGTGCTTTTTTTTTTTTTTTTGCAATAATCATACCAGACACATCCATTAGGTTCCTATTCTGTTAAGTACCCAATTAAGGTTCTCCCTAGAAGACAACAGGATTTCCTCAGATATATGTCCCTCAGCACTTGGCCATGGAGATTTAGTCCATCAAGTTTCCCGTTGCCTTGGCCATTGTATAATTCAAAGGGAATCATAATACCTTGCAAGAAGAAGAAGAAGAAGAAGAAGATCATCTTCAATTTTTGTGCCTCTTGCCAGGCTATCTGCTTTTTATCCTATTGTTTTATTGTCTGATTAACTTGTTATTCATTTACTTTGCTTTTAAGTGCTGTTTATGTGTTGATTTCTATGTAAGCCACCCAGAGTTCCTTTGAGAAAATTGGTGCGGCATAGAAATGTAAAAATAAATAAATAAATAAAAACACAGGTATAGCTGGAATTCATTATAAAAAGAGAAAGAGGATGTAGCCTCTGAATTTTTATTTCTCTGCCTCAGTTATTTAATACTTAGTTGGAATACTTAAAGCACAGGAATATAGTTATCCATTAGGGATACTGGAGCTCAGGTTTCATGTGCGAAGGATACTACATGCAAGCAAGGGCCCTTTCAACTCCATGCCTTTAATTTTCTACTCTTAAAGAATGAGAATTTAATTCTGAGATCAGAAGGAGGGTTTGGTATTTGTGATCTGTAGCTGATCTTACTGTAAAAGTCTGCTGGTTTTTTACAATAATATATTTAAGTAATAAATGATACTGCGTTTATGTGTGTTGTATCGTTATAATAGTGACCGACTCTTCATGACTCCATGTCCGTGGAGTTTTCTTGGCAGGAATACTGGAGTGGTTTGCCAGTTCCTACTCCAAGCGCCTACAGCACCTGGTATTTCCTGGTGATCTCCCATCCAAGTACTTACCAGGACTGACCCTGCTTAGCTTTTGAAATCAGGCGAGATGAGTGTTTAGAATTCAATATTTACATAACAGCTCAGTCCACTAGATGGTGCAGAAGACCTCCTTTCTTTTTGACAGGAAGACAGGTTTGTTGAAATATTTCTGCTCTGAAGCCAAAAACAAAAGCTAGAGATGGTCTACAATTAGAGCTGAAAGCAAACTAATATTGCTGAGAAGTGATTGGAGGCAGTCTTTCAGGTTTTGGAAATCAGCCTTTAGTTTAAAGGAATGCTGTGCTGAAGCCCTGAAGGCCAATCAACAAAGCAAAGCAATTTGCATCTTCCTGAGGAAGTTCCTGCTGTTACACTATTGTCCATACTGAACATTTGTCCAACTTTTCTTGTACCCATTACACGGATACTGTTCCTGCTGTCCACACGATGCAGGGCTGAGTCAAAGCAGGACTGGAAAAAAAAACTCCAGTTTTTTTCATACCTCCTGCAGCTGGTGGTGTATGTTTGCTCTGCTTTGTGCCAGTACATGATCTTATCATGTAGAGTAGACCTTAGCAGTGTGCTGCCTGGTGCTGGGAGTAAGATGCAGAGCAACAAGTCAAAACATGTGTGGATATGTGGTACTGGAACAGTTTAGTGCACTCAAGGACAACTGGCAACGAATACCCTCCACATGTGTGGCTAGGATACAACTATTTCAAGTATGGAAAATAAACAACACATTTCTTACAAAAAATTACTGCTGTGTCTACTTTTTTAAAAAATGATAATAATTTCAATGCAATAAAACAAACTTTGAGGGGGGGATTTAATTCCCAAAAGTAGTTTAGCAAACTTAAGAAAATATATCTGTAAATGGGTGTGATTTTTTAATTCTTCTAAAAAATATTGCAAAAACTAAACAGCAAAGTACAGCAGGCTGCCATATCCTAACTCTCCATTCAAAGCCTCCTGCTTAGCATAGTAGATTCACACTTGTAGAGGTGATCCTTCCGATAGCCTGGTCTCAAGCCAGCTATGGTTTTATACAGAAGAACCAATAAACAAACATAAGGAAGTACAACAAATAGAAGATTGATGTACTATGGTCTATAAATGCACTCAAACAGCTTCTGGCTGCAGTAAATCTAAATCTATCTTCTGCTCCTCTTGGTCATAACTGAGTACCCAACAGCTCACCCACCCACCCCCTCCATACTGCAGTTTATTTAGAGCACATTCAATCAGATATGCCTATACTCAAGGTGGTCACTCCCATACCAACAGAAAGTTCCCAAAATAATACCATGGCTGATGACTTCAAATGCTGCTGAGAGATCCAGCAGAAATAATAGGAACATGCTGCCTTGGTCCAGCAGCTAGGCAATCACTGTGGTGGAATCCAACCATTGTTTCTTCAGCAGTGTTATTATAACGGCCTCTGCCAGGAAGAAGATAGAAACAAATATTTCCTTCAACAAAGTATTCAACCACTCTGTCCATCTTCCTCTGACTCATTTTATCATTCAGTAAAGATAATAGTCCAAGAAGAAAGTCGAAGGCTTTAACCCTCCAAATACCAAGTTGCACAAAACCTGGCCATTAAAACTTAGCCAGTGGCTAGCTCAGCCATCCAGAGATTGCTCTGTTCCAAGTTATTTGTACATTATGTACTATATCCATAGACTGAGGGAAGAGTATATGCCACCTATACCATGGCTTTGAGGTTATTTCCTTTCATTCACTGTATAAGAAAAGGTACTATGCTTTCAAGATACGGTATGTACTGAAGTATAAGTGGACCTGAGTATAAGTCGGGGGCCCTAATTTAACCCCCCAAAACTGGGAAAATTTATTGACTCAAGTATTAAGTCTAGGGTGGGAAATGCAGCAGGGCCTGGCAACTCCTCCTTTGTGAGCTGAGGGGGCGGTGTGTGATGTTTAAAATGACTTTTAGCCACCGAGGCAAGTGCTTGGGTTGGTTGCTAAAAGTCATTTTAAACATTGTAGGCCACTCCCCTGCAACATGGGGGCGGGGTCAGGAGAAGTGGCACACATTGTTTAAAATGACTTTTAGCCACCGACCCAAGCACTTGCCTCAGTGGCTAAAAGTATTGACCCGAATATAAGCCGAGGGGCCCTTTTTTCAGCCCAAAATTAGGACTGAAAAACTAGGCTTATATTCAAGTATATACAGTAACTTGAATAGAGAATCTACTAATTATTTTGTGGTTGATCCAAAGTATCCTTTCTGTCTTTTTGCTCTCAAAAGTAAACTTTTTCAAGACTTTCTTCATTTGCAAAGATCAGTTTAATGATTGATGTTCTTAATCACTTTAAACAACAAAATCTTCTGAGCTTTATTTATAAACATTTTTCTTTAATCAAGATATCTGGTGTATTGTTAATAATCCCGTGTGTTCATAGCAATTGGAAAACATTCTGTTCTCCAACATTTTAATTAAAAATGACATACATCCATCTTTTCTTCCTCATTATTTCAAGAATAATCATCTTTGATTGAAAAATTGCACACACACACACTTTGTATATGAATAGATAAAATTAGGGTCTGAGTGTTTCATGGATAAGACAATGCTGACTAATATGAATATTTTTATATACATTAAAACGTTATAAACTAAAGTTACCCTTTGCTGTAACCATAATTGTATTTTATTTCTGTGCTTCTGAGTGATTTGTTTAGCCAATATGATTTATATTGATCAATTTTATATGATCGGGAAGGCTTTATTTCATTTTGTGTTTATCCTGATTTTGAACAATCTATTTATTTTGTGAATGGTGAAACAATTCTGTTCTGTTGTACTGCTTGCAGTATAAATAATCTAGCATATGGTGTTACAAAACAGTGTATCACACACTGACTGTATATATGCAGGAAATAGTCCATTACCTATTTCTACCAAAAGTACACTTAAAGCAGGCCTCAGAAAAGTTACTTTTCAGAGTACAGCTCCCAAAGACTCCCTCACAAAATGGCCTCTTGGGCCATTTTTTCTAAGCGATGATTGAGAAGATAAATTGTTAGGCTGAGTGTCTTACCAATGCCTGCCCCGGCATTTCAGTCTGTGCCTGATTCATACCAGAGTCATTGTAATGGTAGCTAGAAAACAGAAAGTTTAGTCAAATTCATAAGCCAGAGCCCTCTCACGTCACTTGGCAATGTTGTTTCCTGGCATGATTAGTTCATTCAAAACAACATACAGTAGGCATGTTTAACATAGGGAGAGGCGTACCCTCTGCTGAATTATCATGGCTGCCCATTGCTTCCTGGGTAAAGTTCAAGGTACTGGTTTTGGTTTACAAAACCCTCCATGGCTTGGGACCTGAGTATCTGGCAGAGCGGATCTCCCAAAGGCCAGCCTTGGCCCTGCCCAGTAGGGCATCATTGGTGCTCTCACCACTCCCTAGGAGGCCCACAAGGTATTTACCCATCGGGCCTTCTTGGTGGCCGGCCTGATATTGTGGAACAAACTACCTTCTGAGATCTGCAAAGTTGAGCTTCTAACAGCCTTTAAGAAAGCATTAAAAACCTGGCTTTTAAAGGAATCATATGGTGATCTGTAATGCATTATTATGTTGCTCCCCCAATGTTTGTTGTATTTTTTTCTCGCTACTCTTGCCTCCTGCTGGCTTTACTTTTTTTATTCACTTGGTTTATATGTTGTTTTTGGTTTGTTTATTGATTTTAATTCTTGATTATTTATTTGGCTTTCGTGTAAACTGCCCAGAGTCTCTTCCAGAAATTGGAGCGGTCAATAAATGTAAAAATAAATGAATAAATAAAACTAAATAATTGTCTTGTAAAACAAACATGCCTCTCACCAGCAATAACAATTTTCCTATCCTATCTCCTTCTACTTATAAGTTGCCATACCATTAAACAATTGGCCCTATTGGGCATGGATAGGTAACCAGAACAGAGGGCAGAGCAGATTCAAACACTGTAAATTCTCCAAGGGCCTCATGACACTTCCCTTATATGACAGGATTCCTGGCCAAAGTACCAGGTGGAGTTTTTCCAAGTCATAATTTAACAGGAAGCAAGCCTTTGCTTTTTTGACACCCTCCCCATCCTAGGAGAGAACAGAGAAATTCAATATAAAGGCCAGCCAGCTGCATTTCTTGTATAAATGAGAAACACTGACAACTGATAAATCACAGAATCAAGAATGTACCAGTTCTTAAAGTACCTTTTAAAATTTCTCTGGGTCCAGCTACTTTATGTAAAACAGTGAAGTTCAGCAGCAAGAACTTTTTGTGTGGGAATAACTTCTTGGGTTGGAAAGTTTAATGAACTAACAAAAAACAAAACAAAACAAAACAAAAAGAATAACCAAAACAATCCAGCCTTGGCAAACTTTTTAAATGGATGCTCCTCATGTTTTTCAACGAGTTCATTTCAAAGGCAAGTAATTTCCAAATGAATAGAGAAGCTTCCCATCAAAAGTGATGTCTGGAAGCTGTTGAAGGCTGCATTCATATCATTCTGACCAAACCAAACCAAAATGCAATAAGCAGAACCTATTTTCATATAGCGTGCACCAAGTTTTTTAAAATAATAAGTGTGAAAAACAACAAATTTCCAAATGAGAGTAACACTGGAGCCATATGTATATTATGTGGATAGGTGCGTAACCATACTTTGATTTATGTGACTTTTGTCAATTGATATATTTGTTGTTTTGTTTTCTATGTAATAAATCAAGATTTTTTTAAAAAAAGGGGGGGAGAGACTGGAGCCAAGTTTCCCTCAAGTGCAGATCACTGATAGCACGAATCTCCTTGTTAGAAACACCAGTACAAAAGAGGCAAGAAGTCAGATACTCCCACACAAAATTTCACTAGAGGCATCATGAACTGTGCTCAAAAGCATGTCTAACAAAAATATGGATGGCAATGATACCTTTGACCAAACCAAGTAATATAAAGAACAAGAAAAACAGAACAAAAAAAATCATGGGTCAGAAAGTCACGTGGGAAGATGATCTGTAAATGGAAAAAGCAAGAATGTCATGGGCCCATCGACGTAAACATCTATATAATCTGCTAAGGGCTAGGGCCTTACAGCAAAACAAAAGCCATTAGGGACGAGTTCTAAAACAAACTTAACCTGCTCAAGAACCCATATTGTGCTTTGTTGCTCCTGTCAAAATTCTGAAGTACAGAATATTTATTTATTTATTTATTACACTTATAAACTGCACCGACTTTCCCATAGGGAACTCTGGGTGGTTAACAACAAAGCAAAATAAGCAAAGCAGATAAAAACAATAAACAAAAAGAATTAAAAGCACAAATAAATAGTTGATATCAGAGTTGGATATAGGATGTCAAAACACTTTTATCCACCTGCTTTTCTTCATCTTTGAGGCAACATGAAGAAATTTCATATTTGCTTCTGACTATCTTACCTGTGTGCTGTGGCTCTATTTCCTGAAACATAGAGAACAGTACTAATCTGTAGAGATGGGCATGACCAGCAAAAAATTTTTTTCGAGTTGTCTTTTTTCGGGACGGGTCCGTTTCGGCTCGTTTCCATTTTTCGCGAAATTTTTCAAAAAATTATCATTTCGTTTTGTCGTTTTTTCGTCTGTCGTTAGTACTGGTTTGGGGGGGTAGCGGGCTCCTGGAGGCACCTCTGTGGGGTGGGTGCCTCCTCTGGCCCGCTATGAAGGGAAAGCGGGCTCCTGGAGGCACCCGTGGGTGCCTCCTCTCCTCACCCACTACAAAATAGCATGCATAGCCATATGGATATGCATACCAAGTTGCAGACTTGCTTAGTGGACAGTGACACTGGACTGGCAGAGGCACCCCTCTTTGGGGTGCCTTCTCTGCATCAGTCGGTGAGAGAGAATGCGGGCTCTTACTGTGTCTCACTAAGAAGGGAAGCGTACTTGCGTGTAGTGCAATGTGAGTACACAGATCTGGCTTTACTAGGCTTAGGGTTAGCGCAAGGGCTAGGCTTAGGGTTACAGGTAAGGTTAGGGTGAGTATTGGGGTGCATTTCTGGGTGCCTCTCTGACCCACTTAGAAGGACAGTGTACTGTCGTATGGGTTAGGGTTAGGCTTAGGGTTACGGTTCGGGCTAGGGTTAGTGGGCTTTTTATGCCCGATTGGCACATCCCAGAAGTCTCTGTGGTCAAAACCTGGCCAAGTGGCCATGTGATTGGTGGAATGGCTCCAAAAATTTGCATGGTCCACTCCCATGGCCAGCCCATCATTGCGCAGGTGTAAATAAAATAAAATAAAATAAAATAAAATCAATGGAGAGGAGGACAGGAGACATTTTATTGCAAGAAAAACCCACTGCTACTGTAAAAATAATTGGCAGTTTTAATTTAAAATAGCAATTTTCACATGTTTCTGTGGTGCTTTGGTGTGTTTTTGGACCACGATTTCAAAAAAAGATTGCGGTCGCCCGCCCCATTTTGGATCCCCCGCCCGCACCGCATGGCAGGCGAGTTGGTGAGACGACGATGATGCCCCACCAGAGCAGCCTAGGACAGGAGGGGGGGAAGGCCGGGGACCCCCCCCCGAAACCACCCCTCTGGTAGGTGCACTATCAGGCAGGCAGAGCCAGGCATATTTTCGTCTGCTTTTTTGGCCGGGAATTAGGGGTTTTAAAACTTTTTTTCTGTGCCGCCTGAATGGCGGCGGCGAGGCGGCGACGTTGGCGGGACAACGAAGGTGCCCGCCGGCCACCACTCCGCCAAAGCAGCCCAGGAAGGACAGGAGGAGAGGGGGGGGAGGCCGGGGACCCCCCGAAACCACCCCTCTGGTAGGTGCCCTCACTCAGGCAGGCATATTTCCGCCTGCTTTTTTGGCTGGGAATCGGGTTTTTTTTAACTTTTAAAAACTTTTTTTCTGTGCCGCTTGGCATTGCGCGATCGCCGCGATGCCAGGAACGACAACGACAAATCAGACCCAATTTTTCTTTAGTCGGTTCAAGTTCGAGTTCTGGCGGAGTAATTGTTGTTTCGTTTTCCGTTACGTAACGGAAATGAGGAACGGAAACGGGAATTTCGCTAAGTCATGCCCATGTCTACTAATCCGTCTCTTCACTGCATATAACCAGGGGGAAAAAGATTCCTAGTTTTATTTCTATTCCCAGGTTGATTTCTCACTGGTAAAGGCACATAAATGAACACCATAAATACATTACAAACTGAAACTCAACTGTTATGAGTCAGACTTCCCAACTTGACCTGCATACACAGCCCTCAAGACCTTTCTTCACTTTATTTTCAGAATAAAATCATAGTCAACTCATGAAAAGATATTTGAAGCATGAAAAGCCAGCCAAAAAACTACATAGGTCAGTGAACAATTTCTAAGGAAAAATAAATATTTATATAAAAGAATAATAAATAGTCAAGTGAAATGATCAAGTTTAATAAAAGTAATTAGTAAATCAGATTGATATTTAATATTTTTATATAAGAACACCAGATCTGAAGTGAACATTGAAGATTTAGTGAACATCTGAACAATTCCATTAATCAGAAAGAACTAAACATCCAAACCTTAATAGGAACTTGTAAACAACCGATTTTCTCCGGAAGAAATGAATCCTATCAACTTCTATAAAAGCAAAGTATGTGTCCAGCTTCATAAGTAACATGTCGCTCTGGTAACATTGCCTCATAGGTAATATTGTAATTTGCCTTTCTCAGATAAATACATATACTGAGTAGAGATGGGCAGAAAACAGATTTTTGTTTCATTTTTGTGTTTTGTTTCATTTCAGAATGAAATGAAAAATGAACTGATTTCTAAAGAAAAATAAAACAAAATGAACTGGAAATTTTCTGTTCATTCCATTTCGGTTTTTTTGTTAATGGCAAGGTTTCCTATAGGAATGCATTGAAAAGCAATGCATTCCTATCGGAAACTGCTTTGAACAAACCGCACCTTCACTCCCACCAATTGGGTGTGTTGGGGGGGTGCAGGTCGTTTAAAATGATTTTGAGCCACTGAGGCTGCCTCGTTGGCTGAAAGACATTTTAAAGGACCCACGGTTCTCCTCCAATGCAACCGATCTGGGGGGGGGGGGGAGAGTGGGGTTTTAATTTTTTTTTTTAAGCCACTGAAGCAAGTAGCAATGGCCGTGGCTGCCGATAGCTTTGGTGGCTAAAAAAAAAAGTTTTAAAACCCCATGCCATTCCCCCCAAAGCACCCGACTGTGGGGGAAGCATGGGTTTTTTAAACTTTTTTTTTTTTTAGCCAGCGTAGCAAGCGGTGATGTCTGCAGCCGCCACTTGCTCCGGTAGTTTAAAAAATGTTTAAAAACCCTGCACCATTCCCCCCAACACGCCTGATTTGGGGGGGGGGACATGGGTTTTTTAAAACATTTTTTTTAGCCACCGAAGCAAGCGGTGGTCGCGGACATCGTCACTTGCTTCGGTGGCTAAGAAAAGCTTAAAAACCCAGCTTTCTCACACCATCAGGCACGTTGGGGGGAAAGCTGTGCTGTTTTAAAACAAAAAATAAATGAAAAAAAAAGAAAAATGAAACAAATGTTTTTTTTAACAAATAGTTTCAAACAAAAAGAAAAAGAAAAAATGAAACCAAAAATTAAATGAAACACCATTTTGGTGTTTAGTGCCCATATCTAATACTGATAATATATAAGGAACACAGTACTGGTTGTTTGTATGCTGGAACATACATAGAGAAATACTGTATGGAATCGCCTCTACCAGAGCTGCTGAAAGCTGAAAATAGGCTGTCTTTCACTCGTGAATATAGGAATGGTGTGGACAAACAAGCAAGCAAACAAACAACTCTCCACAAAAGGAAAATCATTCATTTAGAGTTGCTAGAAAACTGTGCTAATGAATAGCCAAAAGAAAAGATACAATATGTGTTGTGAAAAACAGACTCCTTCTTTTCTTGTCAGGAAAAATAGAGGATGGTAGATTTAACAACAAAGGCTTACAAAAGGAGCATTTTTACAAATACTACAAAGACTTGTTTCAGTTACATTTGGAACATCCCACCATATGTTACTTATCTGAGTGAAGAGTTTTTTTGTAATAGTTTCTGCAACAAAAGAAAAGAAAAGAAAAATCTATGGAAAACAGTTCAATGTCGAATGTTCTCTCTTCTTTACTCTGAGGATGCAATAACTCAAAAGAAACAACATCTTTAGTATATGCAAACATATGTTTGGATCACTGTAACATGGAGAGCAAAATGAACAAGGGAAAAAAAGGGGCAAATGACATTTTTTAATTTGCTACTACTCCCTCCCTCAAGAGTTTTCTGCCACCACCAAAAGTCTTGGAAGTTCTCCCACATGCGATTGCTGTTTCTCTCTGGGAGGTTTACAGTTTAATTACAGAATGCGGGCTACACATTGCCCCCCACCCCCACCCCAAGCAAGCTGGGGTACTCATTTTACCAACCTCAGAAAGAAGAAAGGCTTAGTCAACCATGAGCCGGCTTCCTGGGATTGAACCCCAGATTGCGAGCAGTTTTAGCAGCAGTACAGGCATTTAACCATTGCACCACGAGGATCCTATCTTATCAACTTTGGATTACAACAGAGCCCCAGTTCAGTGCCACTAAGATATCCTCCCCACTAAGGCTATGAATAATGGGCCACTTACACAGTGTAATATATGTGACCTAAGAGTTTTTCTGCATGTCACAGATCTTTGGGACATAGAAATCACCTAAGATGTTTCATTCATGTGACAATTGTTCTGACAAACCAAGATATGAGGTTTTAATTATCTTTTAGAATCAGCAAGAGAGATACATTTAGAGGCACACAGAAAAGCAGTGCACATATAAAGTGCTCTCCTCCCAAAATGACCAACTATGCAAATCCCAGCAATACAGTACAATGTTGCAGAGTATTACAGAGCAAGAGACTTTCCTTTATTAATTCTTACCAGACAGATTGTTTAGCTGCTAGAAATATATGGCTACAGCACTTGAAAGTGAAAGAAGGAAGTGGGCAAAGTAATGCTGTAATGTCACAGCTAGTTGGGATGCTCACTACTTAGTGCTTATTCTTCCACTGTGCTCAAGTGTTACAAAGAACAAGCTGGGATATCTGACCCAGTACACTAAATCTGACAATATGGCTTCTTGACGTGGATGTGAAATGTCTGATTATTTTTTTTTTTACTCTTCATCTGCCTGCCATCTGTCTTTTCTATAAATTTTATATAGATTATTTGCATAATGCCAACTTACAATGGGACAGAGAAAGGAGAGGGGCTGGTTCAGCTCCCTTGTGACCTTTCACAGGGCATTTTTAGGCGCTACAACCTGTATGAAAGTCATAGAAGTTAAAGGTAGGTGCATCAGCATAATAGAAACTAGATATCACTGTCTGAAGGACAACGTAGTTCCACCTGTCTGCTTGTGTATTGTTTATACAGAAGCCTTGTACGTACTGAATAATAGAATTTTCTCAACTAAAATGATCAAACATGATAAATGTTAAGTTAAAAGGGCATACCATCTGCAGAAATTCAATTTCCGTTTGAAGAGCCGCACAGGCATTTTCCATTTCATCTTCTCTGTAACTTTCCAATTCCTTTTTAAGTCTGTGCCAACATTAAAAAATAAAATATAAAATGCCAAATATGGTGAGGCTGCTGGCTACACCTTCCCCTTCAGAGCAGCCTTGTTTTTAATTTAACCTTGATCATCTTAGCAGAATGCCACTGAGCTCCTTAAACTCCTCAGTAATGTGTGGATCACTTGTCAATAGCCTGTTAAAAATCAGGACCAAATTTTGCTAGATTGCTTGTTATATTCCCTACCATTATATACATCACTGCACAGTACAGTACAATTAGCTGTTTATTAATGTGAAGAAATTTGTGTGTGTGTGTGAGTGTGTGAATATCAGAAAATGGGGTTTCCCTGTAGAAGACACTTTATGCGAATGTGGTGAGGATGGAACAAACCATCTCACACACGATACTTACGATGCCCTTCAAAATGCATGGAGGAAGATCTTATGTTGGCACTGTAGATGTGGCCCAGTATTGGGTGATTGTTATCTAGTTTTTTCCAAATATCTTATTCATTTTATATACATTTTATATGTAATATTATTTATTTATTTTTATTATTTATTTATTATATTTATATACCGCCCATCTTCCGAAGCGGAACTCTGGGCAGTTTACAATTAAAAACAGAGAGTGAATAAGAAAATCAGAGGCAAACTACCAATAAAAATAGGGGGGTACAATACCCTCCACAAAAGATGACGCGGGTGGCGACCAAAAAAAATTAAGTGCAAAGGTCGCCAAATGCGTCCTTGAAAAGATGTGTTTTCAAGGCTTTTTAAAAGGCGGGCAGGGATGCTGCTAGGCGCAACTCACTAGGGAGCTGATTCCACAGCGTAGGGCCCACCACAAAGAAGGTGTGGTTACGCGTAAGAGATTTCCGCGCCTCCTTGGGTGTGGCCACCCTAAGTGAGCGCACCTGCGCCATTCTCGTGGGCCTGGCCCCAGTTGACCTCTGAGAGATACAATCTGACAGGTACTCTTATAATAATTTTATTACTGATTTATACTATATTTAGTAGTACATGTTTATCTGTCAGTATAATTTGTTGGTGCTCTGACACCAATAAAGAAGAAAGTGATACTTTATTTCTTCCATTCACTTCAGTGAAATCTGGGACATGCATTATCTCATAATTTTTCTTAGCTATTAGACAACTATATGCAAAAAAATCTATAGTGCCTGGTGTTTGCTAAGTGCTCACCTATACATTTATATATGCATCTCCTTGTGCAACATTTGAATAATGACACTGCTGGCCACAACAAGTTCTCATAGATCACTATGCTTTACATATAATGTATTTAATACAATCTCATACACTTGTCAATTTGTAACACTATAGACAGCATGATGATACAGAAAAAAATGTGACAGTTGTACATTGATTCCTTCCCTCAAAAATGTGTATATCACAGTGCAGAACAGAGGTCATTCCCCATTGGTGTAACACTACCAAGAAACAGAAGAAACGAGCACCATACTGTTTTCTCAAGCAGAGAATGAGAATTAGTCTCTTCACAACAGGAGATAGCCTCTGTTATTTTAATGTAAAAACACAGTAAAAGAACATGCTAAAATCATACACACTGTACAGAGAAATGTCAGTTTGAATGAGAGAATCATTATTCCATTTAAAAACAATTACCCTTATTCATCTACCATGAGGCATCAATATCAGAAAATGCTAGGAGGTGTTCATGTGGGGCACACTGACCATATGGTTTCAAAATTCTCATTGAAATACAGGAACCAGCTTTATAATGAACCAGATCCCTGGTACCTCTGTCTAGCTGCACTGTCTAGACTGACAGGTAATGGCTCCCTAACATTTTGGGAATTGATAGCTGTTATGAGTTTTTTTAGGCTATTTGGCTGTGTTCTGGAAGTTTTCCTCCTGATGTTCGCCAGACTCGGTGGACAGCATCTTCAGAGGGCAAGGAGCTCAGGGAACTAGGAGTTCCCCAGAGCACAGAGAGAACTCGTGTTTCCTGAGCTCCTTGCCCTCTGAAGATGAAGACCACAGAGTCTGGTGAAATGTCAGGGAGAAAAACTTGCAGAAGATGGCCAAATAGCCTGAAACACTCACAATAGCTATCAGATCCCAGCCATGGAAGTCTTCAAGAATACATTTTGGAAATTGTTGTCTCCCAGGCTTACTTTGAGATGGTAGGGCTGAACTTGTGACATTCTGAATGTGAAACATGTGCTTTATCACTAAGATGTGGTTGCTTTGTGCATCTTCCGTGAAGCTGAATGAGGCTATAGAACACTTATAGGGAAAGCAAGAGGATCATTCAGAGAAAAATCCCTGACATATACTTATGTATTTGATAAACTTCTGAAGACCTTTTGACTTCTTTAGGACATATTTTGAGATGCATGGCCACACAAAACACCATCTAAAAAAAAGGCTGCCACTGCATTCCAATACATTAGATTCTTATATAAACTTTAGTTTTGAGCATCATAAAAAGCCATAAATTCAAGTTACCAGTATGTATAAAATAGGAAGAGCCCATATATATTGTAATCCACTTAAAGCTAACAGAAATGTTTCTTCAGATCATTAATAAAAGCTGCACACTGGGCAGGTTTAAATGAAATCTTTCAAAACAAAGGATATCTAATACTTTTGGACATGATGATGAATAAGATGGGAATAAGATGGACATGACACTGCGAAGAATGAATATATAAAAAGTAGCAAAGAGCCAAGCATGTGATTAATATCATGAATGAGATTAGTATCAGTGGCACTGAGAACGAGGTGACATACAATCAATAGCCTGTAATTTAGCTGTAGTATGGCAAAGAGAAATCTACTGATATTTGAGTATTGTGTTTATTTTATTCTGCCTCATTCGGTAAAGCCTGTGGGCTTGCCTCTGAATTTAGGAATGAACAGTCACCAGACAGTTCATTAAAAAGTCTAGGTAACAAATAAGTAAAAAAGTAACAGAAAAAGTAACAAAAAGAGAATGAAAAGCTTCTTCATATAGAAAATGTTCCACAGGGCAATAAAGTAGCTCTGAAAACTACTGAAGTCCACTGACTGAGTTCTACAAATTCTATCTGCCTAAGTGGATACTCCCTGGACCAAGAAAAAGCTATTTCAGATCTTTTAATAGCCTACCGTATATGCAGCAATAAAGTTATATTGCCGTCCCTGTCACACATGCCAAGAGATTGTAAAATGGAAGATAAGTGTTAGGTTGTGTTAAATCCATTCGTAATAATAGATGAGCAATTTCTGAGGTCACTGTAGATATTTTGGGGCTGTTGTTGTTGTTGCTCAGTCGTTCAGTGTGTCCGACTCTTCATGATCCCATGGACCAGAGCTTGCCAGGCCTTCCTATCTTCCACTGCCTCCCAGAGATTTGTCAAATTCATATTGGTTGCATCGATGACACCGTCCAACCATCTCATTCTCTGTCGTCCTCTTTTCCTTTTGCCTTTAATCTTTCCCAACATGAGGGACTTTTCCAAGGACTCCTCTCTCCTCATGAAGTGGCCAAAGCACTGGAGCCGAAGCTTCAAAATATGTCCTTCCAGTGAACATTTGGGGCTGATTTCTTTCAAGATGGATAGGCTTGATCTCCTTGCAGTACAGGGGACTCTCAAGACTCTCCTCTAGCACCACAGCTCAAAAGTACTGATTCTGTGGCGATCAGCCTTCTTTATAGTCCAGCTTTCACTTCCATACATCACTACTGGAAAAACCATAGCTTTGACTATCCTGACCTTAGTTGGCAAAGTGATGTCTCTGCTCTTTAGGATGCTATCTAGGTTTGCCATTGCTTTCCTCCCAAGAAGCAGGCATCTTTTTATTTCGTTGCTGCAGTCGCCATCTGCAGTGATCAAGGAGCCCAAGAAAATAAACTCTGACATTTGGGGCTGTAAAACAAGCCTAAGAAAAGGGCTATATTCTAATGACAGCATATCTGTTAAAGGACTGAATAGGGGCTGAGATTTTAGGCATATGGGATCTCAAGGAAACTCAGATATTTATCTGTTACATAAACATCATTTTATTGCTTGGATGTGGCCCAGTAATATCCTTGCTAAACATAATGGTTGTCTTGAAGAGAATATTAATGTTTAGCCTTGAATTAAAAGTAGCAATTTATTTAGTTGAGGTGTTCATCTAAAAAATCCCAAACCCTCGGTGTACTTTTGGTCTGCATTTATTTCCAGGCAGTGCTCCACTTTGAATTGCAATAAATAAATTTTTTTTAAAAATCATATTTTATTTTATTTCAGCATCATTCTTTTGAGAAAAAAACAGGAGGCACATGTATGCTTTTCACTGATATAATGTACTTGATAAAAACAAGTTGATATTGTTATACACCAATTATAATAATTGGGAGGCAAAAAGTACCCAAAATAGACATATGGAATACTTTGGTTCTTTAGCCACAAAATCCACCTTACCACAAGCAATCAGACTATAGCATTATCATGTTTTGTATGTACTGTAATTGACAACATTGGACCATCCATTGGTTTATCTCAGAAAAAGGAGATTTTCAAAGATGTTTATGCTGCTTCCATACCGTGCTACCAGGCAAAACTGATTCAGCATACTCATTAGAAATAGTTGTAACATAATTATATATTTCATAAACTGAATACAGGAACATATACTGGGTCAGACCATTGGTTGATCTAATCTACAGATTTAACCTGAGACCCTCTGCATATAATTATATGCTTTACTACTAAGTTGTAGTTTACACACCTTTCTACATGTACTTTTCCATCTGGTTTTAAAGAATCAGAAAGAATACACCATATAGGATAACAAATAGTTCTGCAGTTGTCTAATGCTGGCTCTTCTTCCAGCCCTGCCTGGAGAAGCCAGGTTACAGGCTGTACAATCAATGTTGCACAGATACTTAAGTGATTAATAAATGATTATCATTAAGCCTCCAGAAGCAATGGAGACATCTGAAACCTGAAATCAGATACAACTAATATACTTCCGTAATAAGAAGAGTCCCAATCATAACTAGTTTCCTATTATTTTAAAGTTTCCTGTTTGTTTAAAATTTTAAATACAGTGAAAGAACATAAAACATTCTTTAGTTAACTAGAAGTATTCTCCCTAATTTTATTTCATTAGAGTCCACATAATTCTTTCCAATAATATAATCAATGTATTTTTGTGAGGAAGAAAACATCAGTAGAATGACAGAAGATGCAGCCACCACTTTTCAAAGCTGAAATGTGTAACTTTTGAGAAAGCAGTTATCATTGATGTTTCTGCTCCAGTCTACAAGAAATGCTAGATGGACAGACAGTTTTTTTTCAAACTAGGTTTCTTATGTATTCATTTATGTAAGCAAATTACTCCTAAGCAAATTTCCAATGTCAAATTTTATCCTAGAGCTGATACTTGCTTTTGGATTATAGACTCTAACATTTGGGTGCATAACAGAACCCTGACACAGTTTTACTTTAATAACCCTGCTAGGCATTGATACAAAAGTTTTGGAAAATCAGTGAGCAGACTGTCATTACAGAAATTCATTCTGTATCCTAGAGATTACTCCATATATGTTCTGGTTATAAAATGTAATATAAAATTAAATTGAAAATATCTGCTAAAAACAACAGAATCATGGCCTTCGGCAGTTAATATGAAAGATTTGTTAAGCTCTAGTGGACATATTTACTAGATGATTTATGGGAATCCAGTATCATTTATTTCCTCATGGTTTTAATAATGAGCTTTCTTTTGTTATATTACAAACATAAGAAGCAATCCTAGTTTTACAGATTAGTCAAGATTAGTCAAGTAAACAAAACCCTCCACTATTAAATAAAATAAACCAGCTCCATATAATTTCAATGTTATTTTCAGGCTTCTGAAAACAATGCAGATCCTAATGCTTCAAAAACAGTTCAAATTTCTCTTCCCAATTTTCTCTACAATGGGCTGATGGAATAAAAATGGGGAAAACACTGCAACACAAATTAGTACATTCACATCAGTTTATCTGTGACTGAAAATATGGCTCTAACCATATTAAAAACAACTACAATGCTATTATTCAAAACAAAAATATATAAAGCTTCTGTCTTTTTAAAGATTGTGGTTTCCAACTAAACTGCAATAAATTGATTTTACATATCTTGTTTCTCTAAACCATATTTACCCCATTTCTTTTTCATTCACAATAATAAATATTTTCAATTATCTGAAATAATTGATGCTTCCTCTGCAGGGCAGTACAAGACATTCAAGTGCTTAAAAGTATAAGTAAGCAACCTTTTTTCTAGGATAGAGAAACAGATTGTGGGCTGTGGAGAGGCAACAGGCAGGCCCAATGCCAGTGATGGCCAAGGGCAGACCCCCAAAACTGGCAGGAACAACCCTGTTCTCCCCTCAACCATTCTGTAACGATCAACTTTTGCTACCTTTTACTTCTCTTTCTCTTCTCTTCCACCCCCTACTGAATGAGAGGCTCTCTAAACTGATTGCTTACAGTGAGCCTCAGTTTGAGCGTTATACAGAATTAGACCGAGAGTCACAAATTGTCCCATAATTTAAATCATATCTGGCAGCATGGCCCTGTAATTCAAACACTATTCACAATATGTTCCCCCCCCCAAAAAAAAATTGTGCTGTTTTGCTAAGATAAAGACAGGTATGTTTATCCCTGTGCATCTGCTTTAAACCATCTCAAGTATCCTATAAACTTCACACCAAACACCAGACAATCCTCATGGGCCCCATACAGACTTCAGTCCACTGAGTAAACAGATTATAAAATGATCTCCCAATATTTTTGTTTTGCACTTAATGTGCAAACGCCACCCTTGCTTTTCCAGCAGCTGCCATTCAAGGACGGAAGCCATTACATTTGTCCTGAAATTTTAGAAAACTTTGTTTCATCTACTGACCCCAAATTTTAAGTAATCTAGAACTTAAGCTCAGCTCGTTTCTGAATTTTGAAGGATGCAATAAATGTGCCACTCAACCCATAATTTAGTTTCCACTTTCCACATGTAGCTGCAAAATGAGGATGGGATTTTTATATGGGCTTAAAGTAACAGAATTAATGTATAAATTGGCCCTGGTTCAAAGCTTGCATAATTCAAAGGCTTAAAAATACTATCAATGTGATGGGAGTCAGATGGAAGAAGCAACCCCATGCATGGAACATTCCACAAGTACAAATCTTATTTCCACTTTTTTGTGCGTAAAAGAGAAATGGGGGGCATGGGCTTTTGAAAACTGCAGATGCTGATGGCTGGACTATTTATTAGAAGAAGAATGCTAAAAAAACAAAGCAGTTTTAAATATATGCACTGTAAGCTGTCAACAGCCAGCAAAAGCATATGTCCTTTTACAAGGAAGATAAAGTACCGGTAAATAAGACCACACAACAGATGTCTTTGAATGACACTGGTGAATGGAAACAGTATCCTGAATTAAACGATTTTCTGAAGAAGAAGAAAAGAGTATTAGAATAGTACTAAAAGCTTTAGGAAGTAGGTAACTAAAAGGATGATAAAAATAGTTCTCTTTATTCTAAACCTTTTAAGATCTAACAAATTTCCCTCAGAGAAAAACTGTGCTTTATGACATATTTTACTTTGACTTTTATATTGAAGCTGTATATGTCGTTAAAGTTGTTGTAAAGCTAGCAACTAGCATGCTGTGATTACCATAAAAATCTGTGATTGATTTTTCAGGCCAGGAAATAATGTGATATTTTGTCCTGGCACAGGATCATATAATCCAGTAGGATAATGGGCTTTCCTCAAAGCTATTGCATTCTAGTTTGGATTTTTGCTGTCAGTAGAGCATATATTGTTACTGTACTGCTGCTTCCAGAGAAGCAGAACACGTCACAGCCTTTGATCTTCTATGGGGACAACTAACTTGCCAAAACTGGTGTAAAACTGAAAGCATTTTTGTAAACTGCCAGCTATTATTGAAACAGCTTTTAAAGGTCTTACTTCTCTTTCATACTTCATAAAACTTTTTTGTCTCCAACTAATATAAATGGACACAGGTTTTGCTTTCTAGAGAGTAGCTAAGTTAAAAGTCAAGTCGGGTATATCTTTCCCCCAGTTCTGCTCTGGTAAATCACTCTTTTAAATGGAAGTTACAGATAGAATTGCTGCATAGCCATTTCCATAAGCAACAGCCAGCATTTTTCAGCCAGCATTTAATTTTTAATTAATGTGCCTGTTCTGGATCCAACTTGCACCTACGTTCTGCTTAAAAGTAGCTGAAGACCTCAGTCAGATCTTCGAAAGAATCTTTAGTTGGTAGCTAAAGTAGCTGAATCATTATAAATTCAAAGGCTCTTTAAGCTGTCAGGTCCTCAGCAAATATCCTTCTCTCTCTTCAAGATGATGTGGCATTTCTAATTTATTTTCCTCTTTTTACACAAGAAGTCAAGGAGGGATTGTAGCTAAGATGTGCCTCACTGATACTGCATATATACTTTAGTTCAAACCAAGTATCATTTTCCCTTCCCTTTATAGACTCAGATAGCTAGGAGTAATTACAGTATGTCTTTTTATTATAAATAGCACATTCACAATCTGCAGATTGTGTGTCCTGGTCATTACCTGCTCTGGTGTCCTACTGACACTTGCCGGCACAGCTGTCAAAGAGTTCAATCTGCTTTAGGATTGTGTCCATTTTTGGCTGGAGGCCAGGGCAGCCACTTTCTAAGACAGGCATGTCCAAAGTCAGGCCCGGGGGCCAAATGTGGCCCGTTTTCAAATTTCAAGCAGCCTACAGCCTCTTCTCTCCACTGGCTCAGCCTGTCATGCATCCCCTCCAGCTGCCCCCTCCCCATACT
>JAHTLZ010000379.1:5403394-5457523 GCA_023846285.1 Phrynocephalus versicolor
CACCCTCTTTTTTCTGTTTGCTGTGTATATACCTACGCTTAGCTTCTTTATGGGAAAATATGCTAGTTTCGTACACATTGCAGAAAAAAATAGAGGAAAATTATGGTTGATTTATTGATGCTGCAGTGAAACCAAGAGCTTAAAAGAGGTTGGATACTTCTTGACAGGTTGTATAAAGCCTGTTACAGGACAACAGGAACCATTAACACACCCTAGAACTGATCTTTAGCATTACTTCAATAGCAATGTTGCCAAAGAGAGGACCATGTGGATATATGCTAAGCAACTCCCTCTGCACTGTGATTCATGCCGTTTCAGCTGCATTGCATAATGGTCTCCTTCTGGAGAAGAAACTGTCCAAGCTGTGAAAAGAACTGTTTTGTGCAAACAGCTGCCTGTGTTGAAAAGCACCTTGTTTCACCTTTGCAATGAGAACCAAACTACAAATAAACAGTTTCAAAAGGCAGATTTAAATTCCTGTGAAGAATTGCTGCTCCTTGGTGAATGTTCATGTAACTGTCACCTGCATAGATTTAATTATGATTGTCAGGTTTAAAATACAGTGCATGGCAGTTCACACAAAATATTTATGCAAAATGAGTTACTAGTGTTATTATAGTTTTGGAGATGAAGGTAATGTTGCATTTAAGACCAGCTTGTTAATTCATGGAGGCCCTTGGTTATAAACATCAGCTAATTCCACACAAGGAAAGTTTCTGCTGGAAATTGTGTGGAATGTGTGTACACACTGAGCCTTTTTACACGACCCCTAAGATCCGCTGGTCCCTTAAATTTGGACCAGAGATCTTGGGGGTTCGTTGCTCTTCCTTCCTCCCCACGACTCCGCACTTCCTTGCTTCTGTCTGCATGAGGGGAGGGAGGAAAAAAAGCCTTAAAAGGGGAGAAAAGAATGCACTCTTACCCCCGAGTGCCGTGGAAATTGCTCTGACTACCCCCGTTACTTCCTGGTTCCTCTTAAAGGGGTGGGAGGCAAAAAGAAGAAGAAGAAGCGAGGAGAGTCCGGCACTCTCCGCATCAAAATTTTTCACCATCAAAGAGCAGGTACTTGAAAGGTGTGCTGGGTCACGCTTAGGTGGGCGGGGTCGCACTTAATTTTCTGTTAGCTCCGGAGCTGATGGGGAAACATTTTTAAGCTCCGGAGCTTGCAGCCATTTGCTGCGGAGCTTAGGGCTTGTGTATAAACACCCTTAAATGTCTATTTTAAAAAGGTAGGGAGTCCAATTCTTTTTTTAAAAGGCTTTGGTTCATTAATGTGGGATATTGTGCTTCTGTATCCATCATTCAGAATACCAGAAAATGGTCCATACTGCTGCACAAATTTGTGCATGACACAATACATTTGTGCACAAATATGAGGGAAAGCTCAGAACTTGATACCTTTCTTTGTTAGATAACTGTCACTCAGACACAAAACAATTGTCAGGACTGCTTTTCAACAGGTTCAGGAATTATCTATTGCTTGGAGAACATGGATGATAGATAATCAAGTGCTATACGAGTGCAGTGATGGTGAACCTTTTAGAGACCGAGTGCCCAAACTGTGATCCAAAACCCACCAATACAGCAATATAACCTGAATACAGATGGCTGTGAAGGGGCGATGTCCAGTGCCCACAGAAAGGGCTCCGAATGCCACCTTTGACACCCATGCCATAAGTTCGCCGACACTGTACTAGGGGGTGGGTGCACGTGACAGTGGCTTATACATCTTATCTTGCTCATGTTTGAAACACAAAGTACTAAGGAGGAGGCTGAGAAACAGTATTTACTGCTGTCTTCATAAATGTAAAGCAGCAAAGCAGGAAGCAGAACAGAGGGACTGTTGAACTTGATTTAGATTTTTTTCAGTCCAAGAGAGACAAATGTCCTAATTTAAACCAGTTCAGATACCTCCCAAAGATTCACAAAGATCTCCAGTAAGCATCATTTTGCAAAGAAATACTCAAATTGCTCACCTGACAAAAGTAATTTAAAATAAGCTTTTACAACTAGTATCCATACCTTTCCTTTATCTTGTTCTCAAATTCTGAATGTGTTGTGCTCCATTCTTGAGCATAAGAGAACATTGGCCCTGAAGGAACATGGCTGAGACTTCTTTCCAAACACAGTTGACTAGGTTGCATGTGATAGAACCTCTCCACATTCATGTCAGTTCCTTAGGGATCAACAAGCCAATACCTTCCAGGTGCACAGACATGCTGTATACTTGATTCAGCATAGCTCATTGGAAAGACCTGTTTCTTTCTAGGCATTTTGATTACTTTCTTGCTTCAAGTAATAGATACCTAGAGAATTTGTTGGAAAAATGCCCTGACAATTATTTTGTGTTTAGGTGAAAAGTGTTCCGTTTCTGCTTATGTATACCGCCCCATACCACTTCAGGTAGTCTCTGGGCGGTTTACAGTTTGAATTACAGTATGCAGGATACACATTGCCCCCCCCCCTGCAGCAAGCTGGGAACTAATTTTACCCACCGCGGAAGGATGGAAGGCTGAGTCAACCATGAGTCTGCTACCTGGGATTGAACCCCAGGTCGTGAGCACAGTTACAGTTGCAGTACAGGCATTTAACCACTGTGCTACGAGACTCCATGGTGGCTAAAGGATGAAGAAACGTGTCAGGTTCTGGGATTTCCCTCTACTTGGTGTCTCTGTTGTCTTTGATGTTGTCAACGTTGAGATTTCCCTTTGCTCTTTGAACTTTAGCAACTTTTCCCTGCTGGCAATGTGGGCACCATATTGTGCAGCAATATGGGCAATTTTCTGGCATTCTGAATGATGGATAGAGAAGCACAGTGTCCCAGATTCATAAATTGGAGGGGCTTTTTAAAAAAGAATTGTATTTTATATAGCATATGTTTTCTAGTTAGTCTTTCACTGACGTCTGTAAAAATGGTTTATCACTTTATGACTTTTGTGTCAGTAATTATTTTATTCACATATTTAGGATGTTCTTTCTGAATGTTCTAAACTATTAAGTGTCATGATTGCCAGTTCTAAAGAATTTATATTTGTTGCTGTGATTCACCAGCTGTAACCTTATTTGCCTTTGCATCCACATTAGTTTATATTGCATTCTATCTAGATACTTCTAGGAAACAGATAATTTCAAAATTCATAACAGAAGTGCTCTTTTGAATTGATGTGGATGACTTTGAAGCCTTTTCCATAACTTTATTAAAGCTGAATGTGCTTATTAGTATGCTGAAAATTACTTGAATACTAAAGATATCCTGTTTTTCCTCTTAATGTGACAATGTCTACACTAAAAGCTATTTTATAAATTAGATAGCCTAATAAATTGTATTCCTTCTTTAAAACTGTTTCAGTTTTGCATGTAATGAACTTTACCTCAGCAGTTACACAGTCAACCTATTGGTTGCCGAAAGCTGAAAAACTAGTTATTGTCTCTCTTGGCTGCTAGTGACAAGGTTATAATGTCATGAAATGCTTACCAGTGTTTTCTTTGTAGAGATACAGGTCTGCAAGTCAAAAATGGACAAATCTGAGAAGGAAATGGCAGCCCATTGCTTGGTAGAGTAATGTCATAGGGATTTGAATGAATGCATCCATGTTCTTTCAGCAGAAAAGAGAGGAAAGAGACAGAACAGCTGAAGGCCAGGAAGCCAAAAGGTAGGAGGGCGAAAGGTAAAAGAAGAAATATTGTCTTGCATATTTAGTAGTTGATCTCAACATGCAAAAGAGGCAGTTTGTACTTGTATCGTATCCAAACGAAGCAAACCTGAGCCAGGAAGGCTGAGACAGGTTTGTATATTGTCCATAGGAATGGGCAGAAATAAGAGAGTTGGAGGATGATGAGATAGGGAACGAAAGGAAAAGGGCACCCTAAATCAAAGTGAAAATGAGAAACCAAAAATCAGGAATTATTGATACAGTCCTTTGCCTACAGTTTCTTAGTAACATGTAGAGTTAAGTGGGTGCATGATTTTATTTAAACAGCTGTATGGTGACATTATAAGAGCATGGTGGCTCAGCAGCCTGGAGCACTGAAACTGTTGGCTTCAAAGTCGGCAGTTGACCAGTTCAAATCCCAGGTGCACGCAGCACAGTGAGCCCCCCGCTGCTAACCCCAGCTCCTGTCAACCTAGCAGTTCGAGAGCATGTAAATGCAAGTAGATAAATAGGTACCACCATAAAAAGCAGGAAGGTAAACAGTGTTCCGTGTGCAGAAATGCATTTATCCATGCTGGCCACATGCACAATGTGGTATTAATAAAAATCAGCCCAGTCCTTAGCTTGTAGATTAAAAAAACATACAACAAAACCTGACATGTTTTATGATGAATTATTGACATCACATATTGTTTGAATCTTCAACATGCTAGCAAAACAACAATCAAGTTATACTGTAGGCAACGTCAAGTGCCTATACCAGGCATGTCCAAACTTCGGCCCTCCAGATGTTTTGGACCACAACTCCCACAGTCTTTTGCCATTGGAAATACAGGCTTGGAATTCTGGGAGTTGTGGTCCAAAACATCAGGAGGGCCAAAGTTTGGACATGCCTGGCCTATACCATAGGGTTGAACTGTGCATACATTATGCATACAGCTTTATACCATAGGATTGCACTATGCACAGATCATTATTTCAGTTGTGAGTAACCTGTTTTGGAATGCCATTCTAATCATCCTTGACTATTGACTATGCTGACTGATGCTGACAGGCGTTCAGCATCAACCGTAGAGCTATAGATTTTCCCACTACCTGCTTTATTTCAACTGAGAGGTACTTCAATTGTTACTGTTTTAGTAACAGTTTCCTTTTTCAAAAACACTGCTAAACTAACACTCATGTACAGCAATAAACAAATTAATAATCACAATTTAGATTGTTGATGAGTATATGAGAATATGTTTCACTATTGCCGTTTCTTTTGCTGAAAGAAGCATAGATACCAGAAGTGTGACCTCTCACATGATAATAGATCTTAGCTTACAAAAGCTGCATTACTTCATTTGCACAGCATGGGAAAATGAAAAATTAGATGATTCATTGGTGGTCATGGTAAACGGGAAGAGAAATGGAATACATTTGGGCATTAGAAGTAAATGAACATGTGTGGTTTATGGGTTCAGCTCAAGTCAGCTCCTGAAAACAGCAATATTTTTCTCTGTGGTGGACAGGCAGCTCAGATCTCAAATTGTTTATGCTTTGGATGTCGGGGAACTATGGAGCAAGGATGCCAAGAGGGAAGTGAAGCCAGCAGGGAGAACTGGGTAAGGAGTCAGGGATGATAGATAATATATAATAATAATAAACTTTATTTCTCTGCCGCCTTTCTCCCCGAAGGGACCCAGATAGTTTAGTGGCACTGAAATCTGGCTTAGCAAAGTTGTGGAATCTCAGAAAGAGGTACTGGTATGTTTCTCTGAAAGCCAGGCATCAAAAAGAACATTTGGGACTATTAGAGACCTACCCAGTGGAAGAGTGACCTTTTAAAGCTCCATAATTCTTCTCCCATCTGAGATAAAATCTGAGGAGGAGAATTATTGATGGTTTCCCCTGAACAATTATTTCTTCTCAATTGAATGGAATTGAGCAATGTTGCTTCATTCCATTCAGAAGGGAAAAATTAAGATCCTCCAGTGGCTAAACCCAATAGCAGTCCTCCATAAAGGTTGGCATTTGTTATACTCTTGTTTCCCCACCACCACCCTTTCATTCCCCTATATTATGCTGGTATGGGTGCATGAAGCAGATTTACTCAATGCATTTCTACTGGAGTGGATGTGGGAGAGGTCTATCAGAAAAATCCCATGTCAAAGCAGATAAAGAGGTTTCCTAGTTGACTCAACCCTTCATCTACCATTCCCTTTGCTCCAAGATTAAATATATCATATATAGAAAAACCAAAGACCAGTGTTGCTGTGGGGTAAGGTAGGGATATAACAGACCAGTTACAGTGTGAGTGAGGGGTGACATCACGTGAAACAACAGGAGTGGCTGAGAACTGAGGGAAGATTAAAAGTTATGCAGAGATCCAGCCACTGTTTTTGTTAACTTTGAGAAAGGGCACAACATTTTTAAGCCATTAAATGGATTGGCTGGGTGGCCAGATTTGTCTTGTTTCTCCACATTTTCCCCGGAGAACTTTGGTTATTTCTAAATGAATCCAACAGCAGTTTTAGAAACTTGTATCAAACTATTCTAGTCATGCTCTGGTACTTTAATCCAGAATTGCATCTGAATTCCTTATGGAAATGTGTCAAGGGAATGTCTGTTTTATTGTTGTGAATACATTGAGGAAGCCTTTTTTCATTTGCTCAGTATGAAGCTGCATATTTCATGTGGAAAGCAAGGGAGTCAACTTTATAAAACACCATTGTTAGAACTGAAAAATATTGTAAAGTTTGAAATGGAAGCTTATATATCCAAATGTGTTGGAAAACATACTGGAAAAGTTATGAAGACTTAGTCATCCTGACTAGCTCTCAGCAGAGCCAGTCCTACCATCATACACAGCAAGAAAACAGCCTCGTTGAAGAGATTATGAGTGTCACAAAAATAGAGCAACAGAAATTGTAAATTACATACTTAAGGTAGCTGTACTCTCAGGTTAAAAAAAATCTCGTGGGATTTATTTATTTATTTATTTATTTATTTATTTTGTATGCCACCCATCAAGCCTGAAGCCACTCTGTGCAGTGAACAACAATAAAGTAAACAAAGCATAATACAATCACATGAAAATGACTTCAAACAATATAAAACATCAACAAAAATTAATAACACCAGTGATAAATGAAACATAGAATAATAAACCATTAAGGATAATTCAAAGGTCAAAACCAGAGGCGGTGTTATCCAGTGTCAAAATGATTGGGGAAGACCAATCTGAAAAAACTGGTCTTTAATCGAATTGTTATTTAAATATCTGCAATGAGGGAGCTTGGTGTAGTTGGTTCCATAGCTGCGGATCACCAAGAAGGCCTGACTCCTCCTCATCATCTTCCAAGCCTCTTGGTGTTGGCACCCGCAGGTGGTCTGCCTGAGACGAACGAGTGACCCAGCCAAACTTTTCTGCTTATTTTCCAAAATAACTTGGCAGTTTTTCAATGTTACATGTCTGGACTTGGGTAAATGGAGGTGGGGGACCTTGTTGCTTTTTCCTTGGCAGTAAAGAATTCTGGCTTAAATTTGTCCTAAATGATTCTATTTATTTGATATTACTTTACTTTTACTTTTAGAGTATTTTTACCCCACCTTTCTCCTTGGAAAAGGACCCAAGGCCGCTTACAGTAATGAGGGACAATATACAGTCCAGTACAATTAAGACATGTTCAAGTATTTGAGAACAAGGAATTGATCCTCTAATTATGTTTCACTCCACTGTTCTTGAAGAATATGGCAACCCTACAGGCAGTTCAGTAAGTGAATAATTGAACATGGAACTAAGGATTATTTTTCATTAATCTGTATCAAATTTTCCAAAGTAACACAAAACAAAGAATGTTGTTCCTTCATTAAGGCATTTTAAGGCATCTTCACAAAATCTTGGTGATTCTGTAACATTTCCAGATGAGGTTTTAATTGGGTCATCACCCTGCCCAGTTTACTGAATGGGGATAATGATTGCCAGCATCAGGGTTGCAGGAACTATGTAAGCACTACCAGAATTAGGGATGTCTCTTGCTGGGGCTTGCACAGAACAGGTGAATGGCAGTTATGTGGTGCAGCTGGAAGCTTTGGGTAACATATACAGGCTTCCTGCACTACTGTCCTTTGCTTCAGTAACATAAGTTGTCTTGGTGGTTCTTGTGCTTTGGTCCTTCATGCCTCTGCTCTTAAGAACCTTGTTCTTGCCTTGAGTGGTATGGGCCGGTATATAAGCAGACCACTTTGATTTTGCTTTGCTTGCTCCTGAAGAGTCTTAAGACTCTTAAGTGTTCCAGTGATGCCTGCCTTGTTCCTGAAGAGTCCCGTGTGTTCCAGGTGCCTGCCTTGTTTGTTTATGTTCCTGCCTTGCTCCTGATGAATCCTGTGTACTCCAGTACTGCCTGCCTTGCTTCTGTATGTTACTGCCTGTCCCTGTCCTGACTCCAGTTGCTTTTGCCTTATAGGTAAATAATCTGGCCTGGGCATGTTGCCTGTTCTGGCTTGCTACCCATGCCCTGGCCCTGACAGTGATTCCCAAAGCTATCTTCCATTTTTAAATCTTCCTATATTTTCCTGCCACTTCTGTCTTTTTTCATTTTACATAAATCCACCAAGGAGGAAAGGGTAGAATAGTTTGCACAGTAGCTTTCACCTAGTAGGATCAGAAGGCCACTGCTTCATCAATGGAATACTTATTCAGCATTTATAGTTGTACATTATGCATGGGCTTCTGAGATTCCATTTCTAGAGAACTATAATGATATCATATTATTATTATTATTATTATTATTATTATTATTATTATTATTATTATTATTATTATTATTATTATTAAAACATTAGTTGAAATTATATAACAGATATAAGATTTTAGCAAAACCCTAAGTAGCTGTTAAACATCAGCACAATATGTATGCTGTTCCTGTTGTTACAACATTATCATTCCAACAGCACAAGCAGTTGAGGGCTGGAATGCAAAGCTTAAATGAATAATACCAGTGAGACTTCTTGGAAAGCCTATCCACATTACCATCATTGCTCCTCAGCTATAGATGCTGAAGGAGAAACGGAAAGCTTTTATGTAAGTTTCCAGGAAGGAATTGATCAGATAACCCAAACTGGATTGGTAGCCATGGCTATTTGAAATTCAGTGGCAGAAAAAAAGCAGGAGCAAACATCTTCAGAGAATTTGGCTTGAGAGTCTGTATGCATCCGATTTTTATTCTGTCAGTCTCCAGAATTCCAAGCTTGACAGGGGTGGTGCTTCAGAACGGTGAACTGGACAGCACCTATACTTACCACATGCCATGCTGGGACTACTTTCTGTGCAGATTCATACCATCATTTTGCATTTGTACACTGTGCATGGACTTCTGACGTTCGATTTCTAGTGAATAATAATAATGGTTATTTCAACTGTTGTAAGTAGGGATGTGGAAACTTCTGGTTGTTTTAGAAGATGTTGTACTAGTATATTAAGCAAAAACAAAAGAAAACAAAGAAGACATAACTATGGCACCTTAAAGACTTACTGCTATATTTTCATGTGAGCTTTCACAGCTTTCGTCTGAGGAAGTGGACTTGTCCACAAAACCTCACATTAAAGTATAGCATTTAGTTTGTAAGGTGCCACAATGTTTTTGTTTTCTTTACATCTCATTTATGTCATATTTGCATACAGTATGTTTCACCTATAAAACCACTCTCCTTTTTTAGCATTAATCTGAAAATTTTCTATTAAAATAGTACATTTCATATTCCAATCCTATCTATTCTTCTCAAAATACATTTCCCCTTCATTTTTACTCTGAATATATTTTAGCTATCCTGAAATGCTTCAATTGTTTTATCTATTTTTTTAAAATTACATGTATTTTTAAAACGTGTTTTATTGGGCTTGTGAGCCTAAATAAATATTATTATTTCTGAATACATTATATTTATCTATTAGATTTTCATATTGCGCCACCTAGCCAAAAGGGAACTCAGGGTGGTTTCCCTCAAAAGATGCATTATAAATTATACTCTAATATAGTTTTGAGCCAATAATTTCCCTGGAATCTTTTCTGGAAATATTCTAACTCATTGGTTCAATAGTGTAGAATATCCCAGAGACACAAGTACTACATGATTGCTTTCCAGTTTCCAGTGCTTTCCCAGTGTCGATTTTCCATCTTATCGAGTAGCTCCAAAACAATTTGGAATGAACTGCAGCCAACACGTTCATCTCGGCCACATCTCCAAGTAAGTTGTATGTGTGCCACCAGCTATTGGGATGTTAGTGGAAGAAAACCTTTGTTGCAATCCATCAAAAATGACAAAATGAAAAATGCTGCTACTATAAAGGCATACATGAATTAAAGTGTGAGTGTGTGCGTGTGTTTTCATGCAACTTCAAGACTAAGAAGTCAGGATTCTTTTACTGAAATTGTCTTTATTTTTTAAACTGCCAACATTGCGGTGGGGAGCGAGGGAGGGGCAGAAGTCTTTCCCATAGCAGGCACTGTGACACAAAGGGGATTATGCTGCTTCAGCCTCCCCATGCAAAGACAAACTGCCCTACAGCCACTCCACATACAAGGCTGCCATCTCGCAGTGCATTTTCACAAATGGAGCTTAAAGCTGCTTTTGTTCATTTTATGAGGCAAATGTGAAACATTGATTGGCACAGTCAGAGAGGCTACTTCACATTAAATATCAGAACTTTGGAAGAAAAGTTTAATTTGTGTTAGCAGGGGACTGAAAATTATTTATTTATTTATTTATTTATTTATTTATTTATTTATTTATTTATTTTTATATTTATATACCTTGTATATTTATCTACTGCCCAATTTTCCCGACGGGAACTCAGGGCGGTTAACAAAATACAACAATACCAGAGAAATACACAGGTTCTACAGGAAAGTATATTCAACAGAAACAAAATTAAAAATACCTGTACTAAAAATACTAAGGCAAGATGGCAAAAAACAAACAAACCAAAACCTAACCTTCCCATGCTTTGTCAAAAGCCTTTCTCCCTTCTGTTCTCTCTAATAATAACTACCACTGCCATGCAACATAAATAATGGAAGTCTCAGATGCAGTTTAAACCTCATGTATGAAGCACTTACTATCACCAATGACTGAAACAATGGGGCAAGTATTTTTTTCTGTAATGAGGCAACTATACACTGATGGAAGAGGTCTGATGCACAACCCTACCCATTTCTATGGTGTTTTGTCAGGAGAAGCTACTTCACTTCTTATGAAACTAGGGTTGTCACATAATCAGAGGAAGGGCCATATTTGCAGCTTTTTAGGTTGCTTTTTTGAGGATAACATGAAATGAAATGCCTGTCTCGGACAGCTAATGTGGGATATCAAAAAATGGAACACGTGTGTTCATTTGTGCATTTACTTGATGTACTGTTTGGCAGAGGAACTGGAGGTACTTCCTTGAAGGTCAAACAAATTACTGTTTGGACAACGTTTAAAATTATCTAGTTAACTCGCTGTCTGTGGGGCTCTGGGTGTAGAAGTCTAAAAATCAACTTTTTCAAGCTCTAGATTTCTTATGTTCAGCCCCAAATAATTGAGTACTATCTAACTTGATTCAAGGGCAGGGCTGCTACCAATTCTTTTGCCATAAGCAGCAAGATATTTTGGGCCATTCCTAAGCGCTGCATATACTGAAGACACAATTCACATTAAAAGTGGCTAACTAATATTTTGGTGTGGCCAGAAAAAATGGCTTACATTGAGTTAAGGACAGTTCCAGATGTATATATCCTACATCTAAATTGAATAAATACAGGCTGCAAGGAACTCCACGGTAAGAACATGCTCAATATCTTACTTGGGAGTTTGATTCCCCACTGTCTCCTTGATAGGTGATGGTCCATAGGGTCCATTCCAGATCTGTAGTTCTAGGATGATGCTAATTACTATTAAAGCACCAGCTCAAACTGTCTTGTTATCCCTGAGATGTATTGGCCTTCCAATAATAACCCTTTAGCTACTGGGTGATAGGTTGAGCCACCTAACTTATCAAGGGCAGATAGGCCTCATTTTAAAGCAAGGCTACATTTAGAGCTTTGAAGCATTAATTTTATGGGTTACAGCTTCTACAGTCTGAACCAGGCATGCTGGGTGTGGGATAATGGAGGCTGCGATCTGAAAAAATAGTCTTTCCAAACTATGTCTATAGAATATCTTTTATTTTTATGCATGATATTTCTGCTTAATATATGAAGGATTTGTAGCAGTAATTTGTGACCCTTTATTTTTCCTACTGTGGCGTTCCTTGCAGAGCTTTCTCAGTCCTAAATTACAAATCCATAGCCATAACTAAGGGTAAGTATTGCTCTTCTAGCAGGGTCATGAGCTGCACTAAACGAGTAATGCCATGTTCTGTAACAAACTGAGCAATGGTGCTGAAACATATTAAGACAAGAAGAACATTGCAGTGTTGTCAGTGGTAGCTTAAGTCGGTCATCACTGTACTTTATTTATATCATTTAGTGACCCCTCTTTGAGTAGATTACTTATCTTGACCTTCTATCTAACTGCTGTCCAATAGAAGAATTTTTCTTTTTGAACTGCAGGCGATCAAACTATGAACATACGATAGCTTAAAAGGAAATGTGGTTGCTTTTCTAATGTTAGTACTGCTATTCCAATTTGATAGAATTCTGTAAGTGTATGTGTATGTGCACAGGCATGCAAGCACACATGCACACACGCGTGCGCGCGCGCGCGCACACACACACACACACATACAGAGAGAAAGAGAGATGTTAATTATTTTGGAATCCAACCAACTCCTTTAATCAGATGATAATAAAATCAAAACAAATTGTACCATCCTTTATTAATATGGGCCTCTTCTATAAGAGGCTTTGATCTCCTGTTTCTTGATGTTTCTGGACCTCGACAGATACTTTATGTGGAAAAAATGATTTCTACTGAATTTCACATATTTTTTTTGTTTATTGAAATTTCAGGTAAAAGCAATATATTTTGAGATTCAGATATCATTTCAAATTAAGTCTACGGATGATTTCTCTAGTACTGTCTTGATACACTAAGTTTAACGTTCATGGGGCAAGAGAAGCACACAGTCATTCACAGAATAAATAACTCTTATCTCTGAAATTGACTACAGTCACCCCCCGCCATTTCGCATGGCTCCCCACCATCCCCCCGCCCCCTCCGAGGCTTGACGGAGCTGGCCGGGAGGGTCACAGGGAGCCATTGCATTCTTGGGCCCCTCCAAGAAGTCTCGGGACCGTGCGGGCGTGGCGGGGGGGGGCGCAATCTCCATTGAAATGCATTGCCAATGCATTTCAATGGAGAAATTTTCCCAGTTGGAAAGCATTGAGCCAATGTTTTCCAATGGGGAAAATTTTCTCCATTGAAATGCATTGGCAATGCATTTGAATGGAGACTGCCCCGGACGAGAAGTCTCGGGCGGTGCGGGCGGGCAGTGGCGGGCGGCCAGATCCCCTTGCCGCTGCCAGTGTGCACTGCCCCAAGACTTCTAGGACAGGTGCGTGATCACCCCCTGCCCCTGCCCCCTGCCCCCCCACACCCTCCACCCGCTTCCGCATACAGTGGTACCTTGTATAACGTAATTAATTCGTTCCAAATCAAATTATGTTATACAAGGTTTTCGTTATACAAATTTTAATTTCCCATAGGAATGCATTGAAACTGGATTTAATCCGTTCCAATGCATTCCAATGGCGCTAGGTTTTTTGGGGCGAGGGGGGGTGGGTGGGAATTCCCCCCCGCGAACCTCTTCCCAGCGCCCGGGGAATTCCCCCCGCTCACCTCTTGCGGGAGGCGGGAGGGTGTACCGGCGGCGGCGGCAGCCTGCTTCCCCTCCCCTCCCACCCCGCGTCCTCTTCCCGGGTGGCCTTGGACGGGCCGCCCGGGGAATCCCCCCCCGCCGGCTCACCTCTTGCCGGAGGCAGGAGGGTGCAGTGGCGGCAGCGGCCTGCCCCCTCCCCTCCAGCTCCACGTCCTCTTCCCAGGCGGCCTTGGACAGGCCGCCCGGGGAATTCTCCCCCGCCGGCTCACCTCACTCCCCCGCCCGGGAGCTGCCGCCGCCTGCCTCCCACCGCCCGCCTGTGACGGCTCCAAAAGGGGCGTCGCAGTAAGCCCCCCAACGTGCCTCCTGGATAAGAGAAAGACCACCGAGCAGGGCAGCAAGGCTCCCAGGCTCCCGCCTGCCTTCCAGCGTCTTGAGGGGAAACCGGGCGCACTGCAGTGTTGGGGCGATAAGTCATGGGGCCGGAGCTAAGGCGAAAGCCCTCGGACTGCGGGAGCCGTTCAAAGGTAGCCGTTGGGCGGGAGGGCCACCTTTTGGGCTCAGAGCGCCTTGGGCGGAAGAGAGGCTTCAGGTCCTCCCCGCCTGAGCGCAGAAGGAGAGTAGCGCGTCAGCGGGGGAAGGCGCGCAGCCCCGAGCCTTAGGAAACCCAGCAGCCCCAACCCAAGTGTGGCCCCGAAGCGGCAAAAGCCCCAACCCGGGCTCCCTCGTCCGGAGCCTTGGCTCGGCTCGACTGCTCGGCTCCCTCCCCGGCGATCCCAGCTACTGAAGGACAGATGTTCCTCCCGGCCCCGTGCGGTAATTCTCATCCGCCGCCTCCGCTCCAGGGAATCCCCCCCCCGCCGGCTCACCTCTTGCCGGAGAAGCGGAGGCGGCAGATGACGGGAGCTGCTTCCGGCGGCAGCAGCAAGGCGGCGGCGGCGGCTCGCGGGGCCATCCTGGGAGCCGCCGGCGCCGCCGCCGGTAGGAACCTCAGCATCCGCGGCAGCAGCAAGCGGAGGACCTCTGCGCAGGTGCCAGGTAAGGGCACCCCTCCCTGGCTCGCCCCCTCCCTGTCTGCCGCCCCATCCCCTCCCCTCCCCTCTTTCCCCGACCGCCCCCGTCCTCTTCCGGCCGCAGGTGGAGGTGGCGGGGGGGAGGGGGGCGGATTTTTTCCGTTGTACGAGTTTTTCGTTGTACGGACCCTCCGTTATACGAGGGTCCACTGTATCATGGATTTTCATGGATTGCGGGAGGGGTGGGTCCCTAACCCCCGTGATCGGCGGGGGGTTACTGTATCCTCAAGTTATTGTGAAAGGCAATGGGATTAACAGTGGAACAGATATAAATACAGATCCTGTCTTTGTCACCATGCCCTTTAATCAAATAGAGCAGGTTTCTCTAACTTAATGCTCTCCAGATGTTCATGAAAGTATATGCTGGCTGGAAAATAATGATAACTGTGATTGAGCACACCAGGACAGCAGAGTTGTGCTTTTTTAAAGCAACAATTAACAATTGGTAAGTACATATAAAGGCAGATGTATAACTCTGATTCTTATAAATACTGTAACAGAGACATTTGCATGGCTGATCAATAGAAAGACAAATGGAAATAAACTAAGAAAACCTGTTAGAAGTTGTTATCATTTACACTGGTTTCTCCTTAAAGCTCTCAGCTTCTCAATCAACATAAACACTTACACACACACACACACACACACACACACACACACACACACACACACACACACAGCATTTACATAAACTGGAGGAGTAAATCTGGTTGTAGTACCACGTTTTAAGATACATAGACCTAGCTGAATGCCCTGGGACTTTCAGTACCAAGAGGTCTAGAGAGTTTTGCATCATTATGATTTAGTCCCAAGAACTACTATGAATCTACTGTGTTCCTTGGGAAGGTGAGATTCCCCGAACTCCTGAGACAGATATCTGACCAGTAGAGTTTGTATTTCACTTAGTTCAGATGTCCTTGGGCCCACTGTAGATTCTCAAGCAAACCCATACTTTGAAGAAGAATGACCTGGTTGTTGAGGCTGGCCCAGGTGTTAATTAAACTAAAATCTGTATCAAGGTCTTCAGAAAGAAACACACCTATATGAGGGACATGAAGGAGTAAAGTTCTCCAAGTAGGAGTCGGGTTGCAGATGACACACATTAAGAAGCTTTGAGTTAGTTGGGTTTCAGGTTCTGTCTACTGTTATCAAAAAGGAGAAAAAAGGTCACCAAGAACTAAAAGTATGCATGAGTCTTACAGACATAGCTATCACTACCAATAAAAAAGGATGATAGAGAAGTCACAAGAACTAGGGTTACTGAGATATAACTAAATGTTAAATTAAAAAGTTAAATTAAATTTTTAAATTAAAAGTAGTAGAGATGGGCACGACTTAGCGGAATTCCCGTTTCCGTTTCCGTTACTCGTTTCCGTTACGGAACGGAAACAGTAACGGGAATTACTCCGCCAGAACTCGAACTCGAACCTACTAAAGAATAATTGGGTCTGATTTGTCGTGGTTGTTCCTGGCATCGCGGCGATCCCGCGATGCCAAGCGTCACAGAAAAAAAGTTTTTAAAAGTTAAAAAAAAAACCCGATTCCCGGCCATTCTGGCCAAAAAAGCAGGCGGAAATATGCCTGCCTCTGAGAGTGCACCTACCAGAGGGGTGGTTTCTGGGGGGGGGTCCCGGCCTCCCCCCCTCTCCTCCTGTCCTGTACTGGGCTGCTCTGTGGGACTCGCCGCCGCAGGCTCACACCAGCAACGGCGGGGGGGAGTCTCGCCGCCGGCTGCCGCAAAAGCGGAAGCGGCACAGAAAAAAAGTTTTAAACTCCCCCCCCCATTCCCGGCCAAAAAAAAGCAGGTGGAAATATGCCTGTGCATGTGCAGTAGTGCACCTACCAGAGGGGTGGTTTCTGGGGGGGGGGTTTCCCGGCCTCCCCCCCTCTCCTCCTGTCCTGTCCTGGGCTGCTCTGTGGGACTCGCCGCCGCAGGCTCGCATCAGCAACGGCGGGGGGAAGTCTCGCCGCCGGCCGCCGCAAAAGCGGAAGCGGCACAGAAAAAAAGTTTTAAACTCCCCCCCCATTCCCGGCCCAAAAAAAAAGCAGGCGGAAATATGCCTGTGCATGTGCAGTAGTGCACCTACCAGAGGGGTGGTTTCTGGGCGGGGGTCCCGGCCTCCCCCCCTCCTGTCCTGGGCAGCCGGACTCGAGTCGCCATGCCATGCCATGCGGTGCAGGCGGGGGATCCAAAATGGGGCGGCGACCGCAATATTTTTTTTGAAATCGTGGAGTGGTCCAAAAACACACAAGCACCACAGAAACATGCGAAAATTGCTATGCTGCTGCCAGAATTTTTACAGTAGCAGTGGGTTTTTCTTGCAACAAAATGTCTCCTCCAGATCCCCTGTCCATTGATTTTATTTTATTTTATTTTATTTACACCTGCGCAATGATGGGCTGGCCAAGAGGCCATGTGGGAGTGGACCATGCAAATTTTGGAGCCATCCCACCAATCGCATGGCCACTTGGCCACTGAGACTTCTGGGATGTGCCAAAAAGCCCACTAAACCCTGCCCTAGCCCCCTAACCCTAACCCTAATCATTGATTCCTTACCCATATGCCACAGTACACTGTCCTCTTAGTGGGTCAGAGAGGCACCCAGAGGTGCACCCCAATACTCACCCTAACCTCACCAGTAACTAGCCTATCCCTAGCCCTTGCGCTAACCCTGTTGCCTAAGCCAGATCTGTACTTGCATTGCACTACATGCAAGTACAATTCCCTTCTTAGTGAGACACAGCGGGTGCAGAGAGTCTGCCAGTCCGCCACTTGTGGCTCTGGGTGACTCCTGCAGGCTCGGCACGGCAGCATTTGTGTGCCATGCTGCAAACCATGCCCCCGAGTCCTGACCTGACTGATGCAGGGAAGGCACCCCAAAAAGAGGGGTGCCTCTGCCAGTCTGCTGTGTCTCTGCGTGCAACTTGGTATGCATATCCATATGGCTATGCATGCCCTTTTGCAGCAGCAGGTGAGGAGAGGAGACCCCCATGCCATGAGGGGTCTCCTGGAGCCTGCTTGCCCTTCCTAGCGGGTGAGGAGAGGAGGCACCCCCCCCAAAAGAGGTGCCTCCAGGAGCCCGCTTCCCCTACAGCGGGCCAGAGGAGGCAGCCACCTCAGAGAGGTGCCTCCAGGAGCCCGCTCCCCCCCAAACCAGTTTAATGACAGACGAAAAAATGAAAAACGAAACGACTATTTTTTGTGAAGTTTTGCGAAAAACGGAAACGAGCCGACACGGGCCGCCTCCGACACACGACAACTCGAAAACGTCATTTTCCCTAGTCGTGCCCATCTCTAAAAAGTAGTATGCCAGTTACACCCGTTTCTTGAGAAACCTGCTGTGGCCAAAGAGACACATGCCCTAGTGACCTCCTGGTTGGACTACTGTAATGTGCTCTATGTGGGGCTACCAATGGAAAGTCTCAGGAAACTTCAATGGGCCCAGAACGCAGCGGCCAGATTGCTGACTGAGATCACATTACCTACTAAACCATCTCCACTGGCTGCCAATCACCTGCCGGTCACAATTCAAGGTGCTGACCTTAACCTACAAAGCACAAAATGGCCTGGGTCCAAGCTACCTCAAAGATCATATATCGCAGTATGAACCAGCTCATCAGGAGAGGCCTTTCTCTCCATCCCACCACCTTCACAGGTGCATCTCAGAAGAACTCATGAAATGACCTTCTCTTGGAACTCCCTCCTGCTGGAGGCCAGGACTGCCCGATCTCTGTCGTCTTTCCAGAAACAGGCAAAGACCTTCCTCTTCAGTCACTATATGACTTTACATGGATTGCATTGACTGATTTCATAAAAACGCTAGTGGTCTCCATGGTTTCTTCTTACCCCTCATAATTGATTTTTCTTTTCTTCTTGCTCTAATGTTATAAGATGCCTCTTCAAATTCTGTGTTTTTAACTTGAATATGTCTTAAATGTTCTGGACTGTATATTGTCCCTCATTTTTGTAAGCCACCTTGGGTCCTTTTCCAAGGAGAAAGGTGAGGTAAAATATTAAAAATAAAATAAAATAAGTAAATGTACATGTACATTGAATCCAAAACCATTGCTAGGGTTCCCACCTCCAGTGATACTTTGGGAGTAAGCAGGGAATTAGGCATAGGAAACAAGATAGGGATTTCCTTAGGTCTAGGACTAGAATTAAAGCAGGGATGGGCATCCCTCAAAATATTTATGGACTTCAGTTCCCAGCATTCTTTGTATTGGCTGTCAGCTCATCGTTTGCAAGGCTTCACTTTAATCAACCATAAACTACGAGAGGAGTTGCCTTAAAATATATTTAAGGCTTTTGAAGCTCAGAATGACACCACAGCTGGAAGGAATAAAATGTGGCAGTCAAGGGCCCAAGGGCAGTATTTACTCTTCCTTCTTTCTGTGTAACAGAGAAAAGTACCTTCTCCCTAAACTGCTCATAGCCCCAGAAGCATTGGCATCAACGGAAGCTTCCCTCTCAACACTGAGATCAGCTGTAGTGGCCATTTTTTGTGAGGATCAATGTGCTGGGAAAGATAAATGCTGCCTTACAGCATAGACCTGATCCTATCCATGCATATAGCATAGCAGTAATTTGCTTTTCAGAAGCCCTGCAAATCAATTGCTTCTGTATTTTAATTACCACAATGTACAGACAAACCTATAAAATTGTTCCATTTCTGATCATGTCTGATTTCTAATGTTACTTTTTTCATCACTGTTCAGTGTGTCAATCTATAGGCACAGAACACAACACTGAAATATTGTTGTAAATTTGGAATTTATATGCCATCTTCATGTGTACCAAATCACCACAGTTAGAGCTGTTCGGCAATGGAATACACTGCCATGGAGGGTGGTGGAGTCTTCTTCTTTGGAGGTTTTTAAGCAAAGGCTGGATGGCCTTCTGTCGGGCGTCCTGTGATGGCGGTTCCTGCATGGCAGGGGGTTGGACTGGATGGCCCTTGAGGTCTCTTCTTTGATTCCTCCTCCTTCACTAGAACCCCAAAGGCTACTACTTTATTTATTTAGTATAATTGGTAGGCCACTTTCTCCCAGTGAAGGGACTCAAGGCAGCACACATTAAAACAAATAGAATTAAAATCATAATACATAATGTATTAAAAGGAATTAAACCATCCATCATCATTATAATTAAAATATATTGAATGATTTAAAACAGTTTAAAATTTACCCAGATGCTATTAAGAAAGAGTGTGCAGAGCTACTCATCTAATGTGGAAAAGAAAGCTCATTGGATTAAATCCTGTTGCACAGTTATATAAATGGTAAAAACTTTTAAAGCCAAGAAATCTCCATAGACATCATCTGTTGCATGCAGAGTCATGCAACTTGGTGTGCACCATAGAATGCCCGCAGCATTCACTAAATACTGCCTACAATAACATATAGCAGTTACTTAACTTATACTAATATATGTCAAAAAGTAACACCATTTGGGTAACAGCATAATGGGATTGCAACCATTAAGTCATCTCCTGCAACACTTCATTTGACATTTTTACAATAATTTATTTATTTTCACTTAAATTATGCTATATCTTAGCTGAAGCATATAATTTGTTTTGTTTAATTTTGGTTTTTGTTAATGTTCCAAGCTCAGAGTATCTGTTTAGTATTCCACAGACTGATTTAGCTTCTGAGGTTTTGGCATGCTTCTCCTTTCCAACTAATGTGTGTGTTAATCCCTTGAAAGAAATCAATTCTAGTCCGAAAGCTCATTAGTTTGAATATATACTTTTAATTAAAGTATGGGTAGTTTAGCTTTTTAACTTCACTGTTTCCTCCAGAACCTTAGCAAGCACGTGGACAGTAGAATAACTACTTTTGCTCCTCCCTTTTATTACTCCTTAATGACAAAGAACAGGGTATTCTGTACCCTTTACTGTTTCGTTAAGACTGCTCTATGATGAGAGAGCTATAGTTAGGTGGGGAAGTTTAAACAGGTTTTAAAAACTGATCTTATAATTATAATTAAATCACTTTATTCAGAAAGATTTCTGTTAATGAAAGAGTTAGTGGACTAAAACATCATAGTGATGTACTGTAAGAATAACTTTCAATCGGGGGGGCACACACAACATTTTCAGTATTCTTTGTATTGTTACAGTATTATAACACAATAATATAAAATTTTGTTTCAGTATACATAACATAAGAAGAGCCATGCTCGATCAGGCCAAAGGCCCATCTAATCCAGCTTCCTGTATCTCACAGTGGCCCTACCAAATGCATCTGGGAGTGCACAAGACTGTTTCCCAATGCCACTCCCTTGCATCTGGCCCTTGAAGTACCCTGGTTTTAAGCCTGGAGATGACCCATCTCCATCATGGTTTGTAACCTGTGATGGACTTTTCCTCCAGGAATCTGTCTAATCCCCTTTTGAAGGCATCCAAGCCAGATGCCATTACCACATGGCAGGGAGTTCCACAGACTAACAACACGATGGGTAAAAAAATATTTTCTTTTGTCTGTTCTCACTCCCCCAGCCGTCAATTTGAATGGATGTCCCCTAGTTCTGGTATTTCGTGAGAGGGAGAAGAGTGTCCCTCTATCCACTTTACTCATGCCCTGCATTATTTTGTGTGTCTCAATCATATCCCCACTCAGGCACCTTTTTTCCAGATTAAAGAGCCCCAAATGTTTTAGCCTTTCCTCATGAGGGAGGTTCCCCTAGCCCAGAATATTCTCCCTGAGAGTTATACCGCAAGAACACCTGTGTTTTTTAATAAATATGAAAACTAAGAGGTTCATCATAAATCTGAACCAGCTATTACAGGACATAGTTACGTGCTCAAGGCACTGTTTCCAAGCTGTACCCATTTGTAGCAATTAGGGCAGTGGTGGCCAATCTTCGGCCCTCCAGAGGTTTTGGACCACAACTCCCACTGTCCTTTGTCATTGGCAGTCTAGGCTTGGGATTCTGGGAGTTGTGGTCCAAAGCATCTGGAGGGCTGAAGTTTGGCCACCACTGAATTAGGGCTTGAAGCCATTCCTGGGGCCTCCCTGTTCCTTGACTGGGTGAAGGCCTCATCTTGTGAGCAAAGCAGGACACAGGTTTGCTGACATACAGGTACCTTCTAGAAAGAAATAATTTGTTTTTTTAAAAAATATATACACGTTCCCTTATTATTCAGTAGAAAAGCAAGGGTATTTTCACTGCTAGAACTACAGCTACAGGAATGCATCATACAGCCTTTGTTAACTGCAAGGAAATCAATAGGAGTCAAGCAGCGTACCTATGTTGTGGATTGTGCCATGACACTTCATCCTGTAAATTCAATCAATTACTGTATATTAAATCATTAGGAATGCAGTCCTATGCATCTGATCTTCATGGGACTCACTCCCATAAAACTACAAGTTTAGCCAGTAATCCCCTAAACCTCCTTACATTCATTGGAATTACTTCTGAGGAGGCATGTACTGGAATGAACTGTTCCTGTCATTTCTCAGTTTTGTTTTATTTTCAAGTGTAGGCTCAGGTTGATTTTAAAAGGACATTGGCTACTCAGGAGTCACCACATTCTCAACTTCTCCTTAATAGATCATGTCTATATTGCAGTGAGCTATTACAGCTGCCCAAAAAAACAGCACTGTTTGATGTCTGTAAGCATAGTCAGCAATCAGTAATTTGAGATTTGTGCCATTTGTAGCTTTAAAAACTGGCACATCAATTTTTATTCCATTTAATCTACTTACTGTAGATGAAAGTAGGGGGTTGAACTGATGCCACAAAGAACATTTACTCACGAAATGGCACTCCTTTATCCACCGGTAAGTATATCATTTTGACAATTATTTGCAATATTAATTGTACTTATTGATTAAATTCGTGCACACATTGTAAATTGATTCAGAATACCACAGAAGGTGACATTATGCTGGTAGCCATGTGCAGCTATGGTGAATAACCACAATAAAAAGCTTATTGTCTGCTGAATAATATCTTAAAGTGAAACCGTAAAATGTAGAGCTAATAAATTACATTCTTTTTTCCCCAGTCTTGTCAATTTGGGAATGGAATGACAAAACATTATTAAATCAGGACCTCTCAACACTACTCAAAATACTCACACTGCAAAACAAACTTGTGCTTGTTATGTTGTTTTCTGTCTACTCCCATCTGCCACTTTGGTAGGAGATTGGCCCACATAGTCATGACTAGTGCTCCATTTATTGTCTGTTCTGCCTCTGCAGTGTATCCCAACAACCCAATGATTGACCCAAAGCTTAGAAAAGTAAATTTGTTCAACTACAGTTCCTGGAATCCTAGCAATGGTGATTGGGAGTTGTAGTTCAAAGACGTAACAATACGAAGCTCTGCTCTGTACATGCTGTTGCTTCAAAGGCAACTTTCTGAGAACCGAAACAAATCTTATGTTGAGCAAAGCAAGGGAACTGAATGTCAGGCTTTTTGTCATTTACATTACAGGTCTTAGGATGGGAGTCCTATATCAAGTGACTTGGGCAAAATTCAGTAATGGTTTAAATTTTGGCATAACATATACAGTATGTCTAAGATTGGGGCATAACAAGATATATAGGGCATGAGATCACTGCCTCATTCTACCTAGCAACAGGTCCAGCCGTGGACTCTAAAATGATTTATGATGTTATTGCTACTAGTATCATTTTTGTGCTAACTTCGATCACACTGCAGTTCATACCCCTGCAGTGCAAAAGATACTCCAGAGGGGGACTATATATACTGTTTTTTAAAATTTCATTTTCATTTGCAAATGATTAAGTATTACAGTGCTGCCTTTGAACATCACAGACAAATGATGTCAGATACCGAAAGTGTTTCTGAAACAGCATAGAAGAGCAGTGGAATGGCTCTGTGTGATTCAAATTGCTTTGCAACATTACACTACCTGACCATCAATGACATAATCACTGCTTTCCCATTCTCCTTTGGCCTGCTTTCTTCGCTGTCTTTTCTCATCTTTGCCATGCAGCTAGGGAACGAAAAATATCTTACACCTTCATTTCATTTCACCTATCACTCTGCCGTTAGGAAAGAAGAGTTCCCAGAATGGTGTGTGACACACAAGATGGATTATGATCGGTAGCAATATGGAAAACAAAAAAAAAAGCAAACTACTGATTCATCCTCAGCCTTTTCTATACGTTATGCTTTAAGCAAGGTCTTGCTGTAACTAGCTGCCTTGTTGGTTAGGTTTGGGACATATGAAGTTGCCATGCACAGACAGGAAAATAGGAATGGGGAGGAACACCTAGGGCAGAGTGCATAGTGGTCAAAGCTCAGTGGTTTTAGAGGACTGGCTATGGAGCTAATTGTTGGGAGTTCAACTCCCTATAGAGATTCCTTGACAGGAGCTGGGTTCCTTCAAATGCTGCAGTTCTAAGATTATAAATTTGTCCCATGCTTGGCCTATGTGTTTTGTCTTCAGCCTGGAAAGAGCTGTTGGAGGCTGTATAAATGCTTATGCAAATGGGTTTGTGCTCTTCTAGCATCAAATTTCAACACTCTGAATCATAAATCTGGTCATCTCACCCTAGTCATGGCTCTGCGCAATAACTTTTCATGTCATACCGATCTACCATGTCCAGCCAGAAAGCAGTCTGGTAATGGACTAGTAGTCTCTGGACTAGTTGAGCTAATAAAGATGCTAGTTATAATTAAACACTTCTCTCAGGGAATGAGAAGTGTAGTTTCGTAGTTCAGTGGCTATTCAGCTGTAAACACGGTATAGTATTAACAATCATCAGAACATATGACCCTTTGTTCGCCTGTTCCTTCCTGTTGTGTCCCCTTTCTTTCCCCCTCGGACGTGATATTTACAAGGAGGAAAGAAAGGAGAAAGGAAAAACGGGCACATTGTACATGTTACAGATGTTTCATGGAAGAAGGGTGTCAACTAGAAAGTCTAAAAACAACATGGGAGACAGATGTTTGGGAATAGGGAAAAAGGACTGGCAGAAAATCTGGAACAAACGGGAATTCAAAAATGTGCCAGCATAAAAGAAAATGGGTATAAAATACTATGGAGGTGGTACCTAACGCCAACAAAATTAAATAATACGGATGCTAATTACTCTCAGAAATGTCAGAGATGTGATAAAGAAGTGGAAACTTACTGACATTTATGGTGGGAGTGCAAAGTGGTACAAAAGATATGGGATAAGGTTTTTGAGGAGATTAGAGAAATATTGAAGGTTAAAATTGAAATATTACCAAAATAGTATTATTTTTCATAATAGAAAATGATGATGTTAATAATGCAAAAAGAGAGAGATTATAATGAATATGTTAGCAGCAGCATGACTACTCATAGCAAAAAGAAAAAGAATGGAAGCAAAACTGGCTTTTCTAATTTCATGAATGGTATAATGAAATTTGGAATATTGCAATTAATGATAAATTGACTTTGGAAATTAAATTTAAAAAGGAGAGATGAAGATCAACAGATTTAATGAGATATGGGATGAATTTATAAATGCTGTACTGTGTACTGGATAAAGGGAAAGGGAGAATGCCAAACCAAGATTATATGCACTTTGGAAGGGATATGGGGACAGTTTAAGAATGGAAAGACTATCAGACATAAGGGACAGGGGGAACTGCGTAAAATATTGGTTCCCACAGTGAAGGGAGCACTATTTGTGTTGTTGTTGGTGGTGGTGGTGCTGCTGCTGCTGTTAATATATAAAGACTTAGTATTTACAGACTTTTGATTCTAATAAGTAGGCAAGTGTCCACTGCTGATTTGGCCAAAGACAACAAATGCTGGTTTGTCTCAGATCATTGTTTGCCCTCAAACCACTATATGTGACCTTAATTACCAGGCAAATGACTATTCTGTATAAACAATATTTTCCCAAGTTTAATCAGACTCTCAAAGTATTGCTTTTAACAGGAAACAAAAGAGGAGAGAGGGGAAGGCAGAGGAGACATCATACAAGCTCTTGACTCAGGCCTGTCATGGTTTAGTGTGATGTCTAAATATAGTCTAATTATTCCTCCTCTCTGTGTGTGTTTGTGTGTTTGTGTTTGTGCTGCATGCATGCATGTGCATGTGTGCTTGTGCCTATCAGTGTACACAAACATAGCCTGACAAAGAAAATAAATCTTTTTCTAGATCAGCAGTTGTGACTTTGTGATCTGAGAGCCATGTGCCTTACAGAAATGATATTTCTTCTTTTCCAATGAGTTATTAGAGTCATTGAAATAAATGACACTAGATTAAGAACACCATATCAAAAATAAAAGTAGCCACACAGGAAATTGATCTCTGAAGTAAAGACGTAATAAAGATTATGTTTCTTTTTCAAAGATACTGGCTGACATTCTGTTGCTTAGTCCAAATTACTTAAAATAGTAAGTTGCATTGGAGCAGACTAACAGAATCAATGGGAGTTGAGTGAGTCCATTCTTCTGTAAGTTCCATTGGTTTAAATGGATCTACTCTAGTTCAACAGGATAGCATACATTTTAGATAGAGTGGGTCCATTTGAATCAATGGAATTTACAGAAAAATGGACTCACCCAACCCCTATTGATGCAGTGGGCCTACTTTCATACAAGCTATGCTCAGCAACAGAATTTCCGGGAGTGTGTTTTCACCCATTCATTCAGTTAGACCTTTCATAATTGCTTCCCCATGTTGTTCTTCCAAGTGCAAATCTAACTCAGCAACTTCAGTGGTGAATAAACAAAACCATTCCCAGAAATGTCATCTTTCCTGCTGATTCCTCCTTTTGATTTTCAGCTTAGCAGAGTGAATGATTTCTGGAACTGGCATGGCATTTTCTAATGTTATTTCAGAGAATGCCCAGCTGAAGCATAAAAATAAGTAATATTAAATTGAGGGTGAAGATGGGAAGGAACCTGGATGTATAGGCTACTAAGCATTGCCTTGTCATCAAACTGCGGTGCAGATATGAAAATAAATACTTTCACCTCCTTTACAGCCAGATCTCTTCAGAAAGCAATTTACTGAGCTTGCATATGGACACGTGTGTGTGCCCCCCCCCCCCACATACACGCCTGCATCAGAAATGTATTAGTCACTTAGAACTGGGGTGGTCATGAAGACTTCGTATCCTTATGCATAGAATAAAAGCCACCATAAATTAAAATTGCAGATCATTACAGGACAGGGATGGGGAACATATGGCTCTACAGATGTTGGACTACAAATCACATCAGACAGTATAAGCAATGTGAGAGAAGATGGAAGAGGCAGTATTTATTGCAACTTTAAATGTACGTATTTCTTAGTTGTGGCATGCCGCCTTGCGTCCCTTTGTTGGGAGAGAGTCAGAATATAAATTAAATGAGCAGGTAAATAAACAGGCAACATCTGAAGAGACACACATGCCCCATACTTGCTGTACACATTCCACTCTGTTTTACAAAATGGAAATAGTCCCTTCAGTTTCTCAACATATTGCAAAAAGGGACAGGAAAATGCATTTCCCTAGTAGTCAAAAACCCTCCTTGACTTCACCCTCTTTTAAAGTACTTCTGTATTATGTGCTTTTTCAGATGCACCTGAATAAATGGGCTAAAGTTCAAGAAATCTTAGATCTGGTCTCTTTTGTTGCTGTTTTTTGCATCTACCCTTCTGGATAAGACTGTGTGCTTCAGTCCTTTGATTATTTCTTTCCATGTTGATCCCCTTTCTTAGCATCATTATTTAAATGAATGATGTTACCATTTACCTAATCATTTACTGTGTACTTGATATTTATAGTTCCTTGTCCTTGAAGACCTGAAGTTTAGAAAAGAGATTTGGCCATTTTTTCCAATCTAGTTCAGCCAATGAAAATTTGATTGGCCTAATGCATCGGTATAGCCACTTTCTTTTTGCCTTCTCTGATATATTTGATGCTGCCTATTCTTTGCCTTATTGTTTGTTTGCTTTTAATTTAGCAGGTATGAATCACATATTTTCCAGTATGCATTGACTGTTCCTGCAGTGTTGAATTGATTCATCAGTGAGATTAATTACTTTTTTTTAAAAGCAACAACCACACATCTAGAGAATAATTCCAGGAGATTTATGTCCTGGAACCATAGGAGGATATGGTTTCCTTAATCATAGTAGACTCCCTGCTGGTATGCAGATGCCCTCCATTATTTGTGCTCTGATGGGAAGAGTGCCTTAGATGAACCAAAATTAGGGGAGCCATAGAATGATTTGGAGTGGCTTCATATCCATCAGCTATATTTTATTTATTTATTTATTATCCTTGAAAAAATGACCCAAGGTGGCAATGAAGGACAATATACAGTCCAGAACATTTAAGACATATTCAAGTCAAGAAATAGTAATATTAGAGCAATAAAGAGCAAGCAAAAAGAAAAGAAAAATCCATTATGAGGGGTGGAAAGTAACAAGGAAAACACTGCTGTTCTTATGAAATCAGTTAATGCAATCATGTATGGTAATCCATATAAAGTTATAGAGTAGGAAGTCCATCATTCAGGGAAAGCTTGCCTAAAGAGGAAGGTCTTTGTCTGCTTCCAGAAAGACAGCAGGGACAGGGCAGTCCTGGCCTCCAGTGGGAGGGAGTTCCGAAGTCTGGGAGCAGCAACAGAGAAGGCCCTTTCGTGTATTCTTTTGGGGCGCACCTGTGAAGGTGGCGGGATGGAAAGAAAGGCCTCTCCTGATGACGTTAGCACCCAAGCCGGTTCATACTGTGAGATTCGATCTTTGAGGTAGCTTGGACCCAGGCCATTTTGTGATTTATAGGTTAAGGTCAGCACTTTGAATTGTGCCCAGTAGGTGATTGACAGCCAGTGGAGCTGCTTTAGTAGGGGTGAAATGTGATCTCTGTAACCTGTCCCAGTTAACAATCTGGCTATTGCATTCTGGACATATTGAAATTTCCTGAGACTTTCCATCAGTAGCCCCACATAGAGCGCATTACAGTAGTCCAGCCAGGACGTCACTAGGGCATGTGTCACAGTGGCCAGAGCAGATTTCTCAAGAAATAGGCGTAACTGGCATACTAATTTTAATTTTGCAAATGCACTCCTGGCCACAGCTGTGACCTGCACATCTATCCTCAAGGATGAGTCCAGGAGCACCCCCAAGCTTCACACCTCTTTTTTTTCAATTGGGGAAAATCCCATCCAGTACAGGTTGCATCCCTATCCCTTGATCTCCTTTTTGACTGACCACAGGCATTTCTGTCTTGTCTGGGTTTAGTTTCAGTTTGTTCATCCTCATCCAGTACATTACCAAAGCTAAGCACTGATCTAAAGTCAAAATAGTTTCCTTGGAATCTGGAGGTGACGAGAGGTAGAGTTGATTGTCATCAGCATACTGGTGATACTTAATGCCCAAACTCCTAATAACTTCCCCCAGTGGTTTCCTATAAATGTTAAATAACATAGGAGGCAGAACAGAACCCTGAGGTACCCTGTAGGTCAGTGGCTGTGGTGCTGAACATGAGTCCCCTAACACCACTTTCTGCATTCTCTCCTGCACGATGGATTGAAACCACTGTAAGACAGTGCCCCCAAGTACCATTTCAGAGAGACGAGTTAGGAGAATGCTGTGGTCGATAGTATCAAAAGCAGCTGTAAGGCCCAGTAAAACCAAAAAGGACACAGATCCCCTATCAATTTCCCTACATAGGTCATCTACCAAGGCAGCCAGTGCTGTCTCAGTTCCATAACCAGGCCTGAAGCCAGATTGAGCAGGATCCAGGTAGTTTACTTCATCCAGAAACCCCTGGAGCTGCAAGGCCACAACACACTCTAGTACTTTCCCCAAGAATGGGACGTTAGATACCAGTTGGTAATTGTTCAATATTGTTGGATCTAAAGAGGGTGTTTTAAAACAGTGGCTTTACTATTGCCTCATTCAAGCAAGCACAAATCCTGCCCTGTTGCAAGGAGGCATTCACTACTCTTCCTAACCAGTCCAACAGACATGTGGTAGTCCTCATCTCCCCAAGGATCCTGAACCCTTACCACATCCTCAGGCTGTGGGATATGAAACTCATCCATTAATACAGGGCAGACAAGGTGGGCAGTTTTATTTATAGGCTCCGGATCAGTAGCAGCATCCAGGTCAGCCCGGATCTGTACAATTTTGGTTGTTAAATGTTGTGCAAATTCTTCGCAGCGAGTTACAGAGTGGTCAGCACATAGCAGACTTTTGACAAATTGGGAAAACTCCACCAGGCAATTTTGTGCCGAAGCAGTGGTGGCAGGGAAAAATGTTTTTTTTTTTTTTTTTTTTTTTTGCTGCTTCTACTGCCTTGGAATAAGCTTTCCAATGGCCTTTCACTGTTTCTTTATCTGACAATGAACTGAAAAAGTGGTGCAAGAAATCATGTCACTTCAGAACTATTGTTTTCCACCATATGCATACTTGATTGACAAAGCTCATGATTAAACTAGAATATAGAAATGAGAAGGTCTGCATAACCTCACACATTCTGAATTATCACTTTCGGAGAGGGGTAATGAAATTGTAACAAAGCTATATGATAAAATGAATATAGTTCATTGATGGAATAAGTAATGCAACTTAGAAAAGAAACCAAGTACATTATTGATTACACCTCTGTACTGCAGGCATATCCAAACTTCAGCCCTCCTGATGGTTTGGATCACAACTCCCAGAATTCTAGGCTTAGATTGCCAATGGCAAAGGACTGTGGAAGTTGTGGTCCAAAACATTTGGAGGGCCAAAGTTTGGACATGCCTGCTGTACTGTATTTATCTTATCATATAGCTTTAAGCACATTTTGCAGTGTTGTCGTGACAAGTTCATGTTTTATACCATTCTTACCTCAATGATAAAGCTTCCCGCACTAATGGGAAACCCAAGAAATAATGTACTGTAAGGAGTTGCTTTTTTCAGCACTGCAACACATGACAAACATGAGTAGTTTTCAATACATATAGGAATGGATCATTTCTTTAAATTAACTTTCCAAGCTCTGGATCCACAATTTAGAAACATCTTTAATTGAATTAGCAGTTTTGGAGAAGTAATTTTAGAGAAGGGGTTTTTAAACTTTCTGTATGTGGGTACCCTCTCCACCCACCAATAAACTTGTGGAGTACTATTGAAAGGAATTATACAGTATGATCTAGAATGTGTAGCCATGAAAAATGTCAGCAAAGCAGAAGCCATCTTCCAGAGAAACATACAGGGGTACCTTGTATAAAGGAATTAATTTGTTCCAAATGAAATTATGTTAAATGAAATTTCCTTTATACAAATTCCCATAGGAATGCATTAAAATGGAGTAATCCCATTTTTATGTTGTATGGATTCTCCCCATAGGCGATTATGTTAAGCAAATTTCCCCTATCCCCGGAATTTTTTATGTTGTACACATTTTATGTTATACAAGCTGTTTGTTATACAAGGGTCCACTGTATCTCTCATTGCTGATTCATCTCACTGTACAACCCTGATATCCCTCCAGGGCCTTTCTAGTTTCCATAGAACACACAGCTGTAAACTTCAATGAGGATCCTATCTATCACCATTCACATTATTCTCCAGAACTGGTTTCCTTTACCAGGGCAAGAAATTGTTTGAGCGACAGCTAGGGGGCTCTGTCTGCCTATCTTTGAGCCAAGAAGGCCCCAGTGGGTAAAATAATCTGAACAAGAACAGGCCATATGAAATAAAACTTCTTTCTCAAGGTCTTAATTTTAAGTAACACAGACATTTATCGAGATTACATTGTTGTAATAAAAAGCCTGGTGTCTCTATACCTCTTTGATCCATGGAAAGCAAACATCAGTACAGCTGTGTTGGCTGAAGAAGAAAAATCCACAAGCAATAGCTACATTAGAATAACTCAAAATGGCACAAAAATACAGAGACCTTTAAGACTCTTTTTCAGATTTGGGTGCTACCTAAACATTCAGGAGTCTTGAATCTCTAAATAGTTTTGAAAAGACTAATAGAAGTTGTCTGGTCCCTGAACTAATATGTGTGCAGGGATTAGATTATACCTGGTAACATATATTGGAACAAAAATGCAACGGTTGATTTACATTTCTTGAAACACAAGGGCTGGCTCCAACTTCAGCATCTGTTTCTTGTCTTAGTGAAAACACGGCACTGACACAAAGCAGAAGAGGGAACACCACAGTCCTTGTATCAGCTGCCGTGGGTCCTTTTAAAGGAGAAGGGTAGGATAAAAATATTTTAAATAAACAACTAAATAAAATCAGTTAAACTGACAATTCAGTTTTAGGTTATAGGTTAAAAAGGCATTGGAACCCCAGTTCTAACTATCACCTAGAATAGATGGTGGGGAGGAGGTGATCTAAAACCACAGCTGCATTGCAAAATGCCTCTTCAGGCAGAAGAAAAGCTGTTCCCTCTGGTATAGATTCTAAACTGAACAATATGATGCAGCGGTTAAACTGTATTACTGCATCCAAAACTCTGGTAGTGGCTCGAGGTTGACACAGCCTTCCAACCTTCTGGGGTCAGTATAAGGCGTACTCAACTGTCTGGGGCGGGAGGATGATCAAAGTGTTCCTTGAATACTTACATTGTAAACTACCCCAAGAGGGCTTTAAGTGTTATGGGGTGGTACATAAAAGCAACACATTTTGCTTTTTGCTTTATTTTTTTTCCTACCTGTTTTTGGTCTAAGCAAGAGGCTCAATACATAGTACATACACACAAACACTCACACCACCTCCATGGATTCCTTGAATGTTGTTTATTAAAATAGTTACATTTTTCAGCCAAAGGTCTGCAACAGCTAATGGAATGAAAACAATAATAAAAGGCATGTTGAAACAAAAATTTAAAATACAATCAAAATAACCAGCAGAAAAATCACTTATCAGGAAGTGAGGGGAGGGGATGTAAAAAGGAAAAGCCATAATAAAGAAAGCAAACCCAAAAGGAATTTCCCAGCACGTCCATCACATCCAGATACATTCAGTACATTCAAAAGCATCATATAGGGGCTATCTCAATGATCTGAATGGCCCTTTCCAGCTCTAAAGTTCTAAGGGTATATCACCCGACAGCAGAAAACTAACAGATGACAAACCTTCTTCAGGAAATGGATGTGAATCATTGGCGCCACTGCGGTAAAGGCATGTTGTGGGTATGAGTTCCAGAAATGGAAAGCATTTGGGGTCTTTTTTGTTCTCTTGGATTATTATAACATGCAGAATCCCATATCCTGGATTGTGGGATCTGTAGTTCAAAGGCATTTCCCCCCAAACCCATAGTAAACCCCTGCTGCCCCTGTCCCTGCCCCATCATGTTCCAAATGGTAGTGTTCATGCCGGTGATGTTGGCATCTACAGAACAGCCTCTGTAGAAGTTCCTGACTTGTAGGCAGGCTGAGATGTAATACATGACCTTTGGGGGTTGGTGAATATATACGTATGCTCTTTTTGTAAAATAATACAACAGTACTGTTACATAATTACTTTTCTGTGATATTTGTGCAGTTGCTTTCCCTCATTACTTTTAGGGGGAAATGTTTTGGACAATTCTGAAAGTCCTCCTCTCAATTTTAACCCCTTTTCTTAACATGTTACATGAGTTTTCAGTGTTAAGTAATGGGAAATTTTTAACAATGCATAATGATGAGTACATTTATAAAGCAATGTTTCAAACTGTCCTCAGATCATTTAGAAACAATAGTACCAGTATCACTTTGAATTAGACCAGGGAAAATTCTGGAGTAGATTACAAAGTGATCACTCTGCAAACACCTTGAAAACAATTCTAAATTTTAGAAAACATGGATTTGTCAAGAACAAATCCTACCAGGCATTTTTATTGGGCAACTTCCCCTGGTAGACAGTCAGAATGCTGTAGATGTAATATAGCTTGACTTCAGCAAAGATTTTGACAAAGTACTCTATGATATTCTGATTTGTAACCTTAGGTGAGGGGCGGGTAGAAGAAACATCAGGTTGATACACCCTAGGTTACAGAACTGTACTCAGAGAGCACTTACCAGTGGCCTTGTTCCTAAACTGAGAGGTGGTAACAATTGGGGTACCACAAGGCTCAGTCCTGGCCCTAGTGCTCTTCAATAGTTTTATTAATGACTTGGATGAGGGAGTACAGGGAGCACTTATCTAATTTGTGGACATCACAAAATTTAGGGCAATTGCTAATATCCTTGAAGATAGAACCAACACTTAAAATATCTTGACTGGGTCAAGGACTGGGCTGAAAACAACAGAAATAAATCTAGCAGGTTTAAATGCAAAGTTTTATACAGGGGAGTGAGGCAGGCACAAAACAAATGCACTGTTACAAGATAGGGGATACCGGGCTCAGTAATAGACAAGCAAGGAGGATCCTGGAATTGTTATAGATCAAAAGCTGAATATGAGCCAAATGTGCAATATAGCAGCAAAAAGGCAAATAGTATTTTAGGCTACAGTAACAAAAGTATAGTCTCCAGATCCCATAAAGTACCATTTCCCCTCTCTTTGGAACTGAGAGTACTGTGTTCAAGCCCTATGATTTCCAGCATCACTTTCTGAGATGCGATCTACAATAATTCTAAGATACTTCTCCATCCTAACTGAAGATGGCCTGCAAAAACTATGCCCTGTCCCAGAAAGGGAACACAAGGCTCGGTCCCACGTCCCTTTAAAAGCAGTTTAAATTACTAGAAAAACCTGTGTTAAAAATGCCATCCCCATGGCCACCGGGCTTTTTGAAAAAAGAAAAGAAAAAACAAAACCGGTAATGCCCCTTTAAGCGAGGTTTCTGTGACTCACCCAGGAGGTAAGGAATTTTTTGCCTCGCTTTGATAATCCACCTTTTAAGGAAGCAGACGCCGTGGGACCACGCAGACGATCCGGGTTTCTTCTTCTTTTTAAACTCATAGCACCGACCAGCTGTTGCTGGGGCCGATCGGCACTGTTTTTTTAATTGCTTTTCACCTTCGGAGAAACAGGAAGCTCCATGGGGTGCCCTAAGCCTTAATTTCCTCCAGCCAAGTGGTCCGTTTCCCCCCCCAATGCTAGTGCCACCTGCTGGCCAAGGGGGCTGAACTGCACTTTTAAATTGAAAACCAGCTTTGGACGTGTGAACTCCTGTCCCACTTATTCAGTCACGTGATGGGACAAAGAGGAAAAGCCGGACCTTCAGAAGATCAGGATCAAAATCCAGGTGAGATAGCCATAGGGGAAATACCACGGGCTGTAGTACATAAAGGTGTCAGTAAATCCAGAAGAACCAGCAGAGGGTTGATCAGCCCCTTCTCTAGGAAGGCAACTAAAGAGGCCTGTCCTCAATAAGGATGGGAAACCAGATTGGAAATGATGAAGAGTGGGTGGTGGTTTCTCACTGCTGTTAGAATTTGAAGCCCAGCACCATGTGGAAGGCCATGAGTTGCTCAGACTTAGTTGAAATAATCTGTATTATATCTGAATGCCAGCAACAGCTGTGCAGCATTTCTTAATAAAAAAAAAAAAAGAGAGAGAGAGAGAGAGAGAGAGAGAGAGAAATCCGCTTCCTAGCCTACATACTCAATATGCAGTGTGTCTTGGAAGGAAGCAGGTGAAAGGAGAGGAAGAAATACTGTTACACTGACTTTATATTTAGAGCAAGAAAGGCAAAGAAGTCTCAACCTCTGATGACTTTGTTATCATGGCTGTGCCACTAATCAAATGAGACTTTTAAGGAGTGCAGTTTTGTCTGAACAATGGCTGCAACTCTGATTGCCTAGGCTGACCTCTGCAACATAAGTGGGACATGTTTGCATTAGCATCACTTTTTTTAACTGTAAACTTTTTTTTTACTTTCCCTGTTGCCTTTTGTGAGCCTTCTTGTCGCAGAAACCCTAGTAGCATAGTACATGTAGGGGAAAAAAATATCCAGGTGACTCCGGTGCTCAGCAATCCTTAAGCTTCAGGAGCAGAAGACGGCCTCGAAAAACTCCACATATATCTGATGGAGTTTATCTTTACAACCATGTACAGTATGTGTTTTGTGTAACTGAAGTGGCTGGGAGGGTCTTTTTCTACTCTTTCCTACTCTGGGGTAAGTGTCTATCTATCTAACACAATAGTTCCTCCCAGCCTATGAATTATAAGAGACCCCCATGCTACTTTTCCTGGGTTGAGTCCTCCCCCTGCCACTTTTCCTGGGTTGGTTTTAGTATTGTTTGTTTGTTGTTAATCTGTGTAATTGGTTGCTAAATATGTGTGCAGTTAAGAAAGCAGCATACACCAGTTGGTAATTTCAAGCAATAGTAAGTACCGTAAATAAATAGGTTTTATTATTTCTCCTACAAATGACTCCAAGTGAGTTCTTGAGACTTTAAGTTATTGAGAAAGAAGTAGGCTCTGGAGAACTTGTAGCTATTAGACATGGGCACGACTTAGCGAAATTCCCATTTCCGTTTCCGTTACTCGTTTCCGTTACGGAACGGAACGAAGAACGACAATTACTCTGCCAGAACTCGAACTCGAACTGACTAAAGAAAAATTGGGTCTGATTTGTCGTTGTCGTTCCTGGCATCGCGGCGATCGCGCGATGCCAAGCGGCACAGAAAAAAAGTTTTTAAAAGTAAAAAAACCCCTGATTCCCGGCCAAAAAAAGCAGGCGAAAATATGCCTGCCTGTCTGAGAGTGCACCTACCAGAGGGGTGGTTTCGGGGGGGGTGTCCATGGCCTTCCCCCCCTCCTGTCCTGGGCTGCTCTGGTGGGGGGCATCCTCGTCGTCTGGAGTCGCAACAAGCCGGACTCGCCGCCGGCCGCCGCCATTCAAGCGGCACAGAAAAAAAGTTTTTAAAACCCTGATTCCCGGCCAAAAAAGCAGGCGAAAATATGCCTGCCTGTCTGAGAGTGCACCTACCAGAGGGGTGGTTTCTGGGGGGGGTGTCCCCGGCCTTCCCCCCCTCCTGTCCTGGGCTGCTCTGGTGGGGGCTGGGGGGCATCCTCATTGTCTCGCCAACTCGCCATGCCATGCGGTGCAGGCGGGGGATCCAAAATGGGGCGGCGACCGCAATTTTTTTTTTGAAATCGTGGTCCAAAAACACACCAAAGCACTACAGAAACATGCGAAAATTGCTATTTTAAAACTGCCAGAATTTTTACAGTAGCAGTGGGTTTTTCTTGCAACAAAATGTCTCCTCTGTCCTCCTCTCCATTTATTTTATTTTATTTTATTTTATTTTATTTTATTTTATTTTTATTTTTTACACCTGCGCAATGATGGGCTGGCCATGGGAGTGACCATGCAAATTTTTGGAGCCATTCCACCAATCGCATGGCCACTTGGCCAGGTTTTGACTGAGAGACTTCTGGGATGTGCCAGTTGGGCATAAAAAGCCCACTAACCCTAGCCCTAACCCTAACCGTAACCCTAAGCCTAACCCATACGCCAGTACACTGTCCTTTAGTGGGTCAGACAGGCGCCCAGAAGTGCACCCCACTAACTCACCGTAACCTTACCTGTTACCCTAAGCCTAGCCCTTGCGCTAACCCTAACCCTAAGCCAGATCTGTGTACTCGCATTGCACTACACACGCAAGTACACTTCCCTTCTTAGTGAGGCACAGGGCGCCCAGAGTGAGGGGGAGCCTTCCCCACTACGTTCACTCTGACTGCAGTGCACAGCGCAGAAGCGCCGCACTATAGCAGTGGGCCTGTGACTCACAGAGGCACCCAAAAAAGAGAGGTGCCTCTGCCACTGCAACTTGGTATGCATATCCAATTGGCTATGAATGCCATTTTGTAGTGGGCCAGAGGAGGCACCCACCCCAGAGAGGTGCCTCCAGGAGTCCGCTTTCCCTTCATAGCGGGCCAGAGGAGGCACCCACCCCACAGAGGTGCCTCCAGGAGCCCGCTACCCCCTCTAAACCAGTACTAACGACAGACGAAAAAACGACAAATGAAACGACAAATTTTTGAAAAATTTCACGACAAACGGAAACGAGCCGAAACGGGCCGGCTTCGACACACAACAACTCGAAAAAAAATTTCCTGGTTGTGCCCATCTCTAGTAGCTATTACCTTCTGTCATTCTCTGTACTTCAACTGCATAGAAAAAGGGAATTTTCAGCACTCTGCAATAGTGTTACATATGATGTAAGAAAATCCACACAGGATGTGAGTCTTGGCAAGAGTGACAGCAACCACCGCAGTTCATGCTGCCTAGTCAGTTGCCAAAAATCATTTCCATCCTGGCTTAAGGTTGCCATATCACCCCAGCTGGCTGCAATTTCCACAGTCTCCATATCATTTCTGTTGTTTATCCCTGTTTCCTTTTCCATTATTTATTATCACATAAATAGTTCTAGCCCCTTTCCTAAATCTAGTCTGGTGCACCCCTATGTTATCACAAGGACCCGCCCAGGGCTGCCTAGTTTGGCCCTGCTATTTCAAGGAATGGGACGGTGTTGCACTGGCAATTCTATTTTGGAGACGTAGAGGGTGTTACTGTGTTCGAGCTCAGGCAAACGCGGCAAGGTTTTATCGCATGTCTCATGTCTCCCGCTAATGCACAGGAGAAGAATGTGTGGCCCTTTGGATGTGGTTTTTCTGCAACCCCCAGTGCCCCCCACCCCAAACATTAGCTATGCTGGAGTGGAAGCCAGCGATGCTTTAAGCATCTAAAGCATGGCAGTAAAAGACTGTCCTTCATATATTACCAGCATCTCTTCTAGAACAGATCCTTCATGAAGTAGTGGCTTCTGCCAGGACCTTCTTTTTGTTTGATCGTTGAGGTCCAGTTGACCTTATTTTACTTACTGCTGCCCCATGCTATATTCCTGCAGTTTCTGGCTGCCATTGCTAAAAGGAGAACATGGTTTAATCTTCATCTTTCAATGATTTCATTGGGGCCGGACCTATGAAAAGAGGTTTAGTACAGGCTGGCAGATGTTTATCATGCTTGCTGGATATAGTCCAGTCACTGTGATAATTCACCCACCTGTCAATTTCAACCTTCCTTTGCCTTTCACACTGCTCAGCAATAAAAGTCTTAATAAGAATTGCTTTTCCACATGGACATGGCTTGCAGAGCAAAATGTGTAAATGGTTGTGCCAGGTATTTGGCTTTTAAAAAGCAACACTCACAATCTATTAGTTAATGTCTCATTTCTAGCTCAGTCTTCAGCAGTAACCTCCTCCCTCTATAAGCACGAAATGCCTGAAATCTGTTGGCATCCTGAAATGTCCACTTCAGAGCAAATCACTGGTATGCATCAAATACAGTGGTACCTTGTATAAAGGAATTAATTCATTCCAAATGAAATTATGTTAAGCAAAATTTCCTTTATACAAATTTCCCATAGGAATGCATTGAAAACAGAGTGATCCCATTTTTATGTTGTACAGATTTGTCACATAGGCGATTCTGTTAAGCAAATTTCCCCTACTTCCGGAATTTTTTATGTTGTACAAATTTTATGTTATACAAACCCTTTGTTATACAAGGGTCCACTGTACAGCAATTTCCCATATCCATTGGACCAAGACCTGCGGTTTCACTTCGCTGTTTGCTGCAGCCCTATGTACAACATAAATGGGTGCCCCCTTGTGGCCTTCATTCTGCTCCCTTTTATGTTGTATCTAGGGATAGCCTCCTATCCAGTTTCAGACATCTACATTAGATGATGGAACCAATCCACTGAGGATATGGGGATGCAACTGTAGGCATTTTCTGTTCAAATGTTGCTAATAGGCCATGCGTTCAGGTTTCTTGACACTAAGCACCTAATTGAGGTCACAGTCTGGTTATGACATCACGACTCCATCATTGGCAGCCAGAGAAATTGCAGCATGCCTGTCTGTCTGGCCCTTCTATGACAACACATCTATCTTACTAAAGGGTACAAGTTGATTTGATTTTATAGGAAAACACTCCTCCAGACACAACCGGAAACTTCACTCAGTCTGGACTTGGCAAAACGTGACTTAATATTTAATACAAACACCCACCCCCACTTGTACAACAATGACAACACATGCATTTTTAAACTATGAAGTTTGTTTAGGTTTTGCAGAAACTTCCATTTCCATTTCCGCTTCCATTTCAAAATTTATGTACAGTATTGTACAAGACTACTGTATTTTTCTTCTTAAGTTGTTAGACTAAAAATTGAGGGTCGCCTTATACACAGAAGTTACCCAAGGAGAGAACAGTGTGGTTGCGAAACTGTCCACTGGCCCATTGTAATATGACTTAATACACTACTAAGCAACAGGATTTCATGCAGTGTTTTTTTTTAGCTGTATCTATTTTTAAATCATTTTGTAATATGCTCCCTTTATTGGGAGAAAAGTGGTATATTAATTAAATCATGAGGTGGTGAGATCTCACCAACTAGCCTCACCTTCTATTATACAGATACAGCAAGTATTAACCTTTAATAACCTATGAAACCTTTAAATAGCAGCGCTGGAATTGACCCCATGGATCAGGCAGTCCAGCCATTTTCAATGAGGCGCAGTGAGGAATTGAACTCCCAACCAGAGAGTTCAGCCACCGAACTATCCAGCAGTTTAGAGGGGATTCTCTCTGTGTGCCAACCTACATATGAATGAAGGAGCTTCACACATATACAGAGAGCCTGTTTCCAAACAGTCTTTGAAGACACGCATGATGGGCATGTGGTGGAGGGCATGTGGCGATGAGGGACAGTGATATTCTGTGCAGCCCTGTTCACACAGACGGGGGTTCCCTCCTCATCATAGCAAAATGCTATGAGATGGCTTTCTATTCCTATACTACTCTCTTTTGACAAGCATTTGACCTGCTGACCTGTCGAATATTTTATTCTGAATGTCACTTATTGTCTGTTTTATATTTGTTAGTAAAGATGCATTTTATTGAACTCCCCTTGTCTTTCCCCCCAGTGCTATAAATTGCCTTCAATATTTCAACTGAGAAGAATGGTGGTATTTTAAATGATTTAATAAATGAATCAGTCTAAACCCACTTAATTTTGATGTCCAAAGTATTATTCAAAACACAGTTAATTGATTCAACTATATTTTATGGTGTTTATTCCGTAACAGCTTATTGGCAAATCATCAGTAACCAGACATATTGCATAGACTTTAGTTCTCCCACTGCTTATTTTAAAACTACTCTATATAACACAAAAAGGGATGCTATAACTTTGCATGGAGTAAACTTGAGGAATACTAAGAAGTGACAAGCACTTTATTACAGGAAGTCTGTGTACCTTGAGTGCACTCTGTGGCAAGAGGCCAATATTCAAAAGGCTGTAAAAGAAATATAATAATCTTCTATAAATATACTATTGCACCTGTATCATATCAAATGTTTTATTTAAAAAGTAGACAAGCCGTTCTTGGGGATCTACACCAGCAGCTGTAATGTCAGGGTTAATGATGGTGCAAAATAGTCATGATGTACACTAAACAGCGTAGATGGAGAACAGTGGGAAAACTTTCAGAAACTTTCCCTAGAGAAGGCATATCTGGCCACCATCAAAATGCCTCACTGAATGGCTCATTCCACACAAAACAATCAGACAAAGTAGCTATTGAATGTTTTGGCTTCTATCTTAGCTTCTATAATGTGTAAACACTCTCCCCACAATGATACTTGGTATCCAGGCTGATGCTCTGAAGTTGTTGGTCAAAAGCCCCACTGGATAGCATTCCTAGGATCCAGGTCAAACCTAGCCAACAGAATAACATGTAAACCCTGTCTATATCAACCTGCCTGCCTGCTCAGGTAATCTTAACAGATTGAGCTCCACATAGTAATTGATTCAGGCACTACCTACATACAGCCAGTAGTCCTCAGTTGATGACCTACCTACTTAATGGCTGCTTCTGCTTCTGCCTAACCCATGCCTCAGATGCTTGCTTGCATCTACCTTGTCAGCAGCTCTGAGGTAAGTTGGGCTACAGTGCCCCCCACCCCACCCCTTTCTTTCTCCTTTGCAATGCCTCTTCTGGGGAGGAGAACACCCTTGAGCTGGGTGGAGTGATGGTCACCTCCATCTCTTTTCTTTGCTCCTTTTTGTTCTGTTTCTCTATGGCCTCCTGGAGAGCCTCCCTGCTCTGGCCTGCTGGCAAGGAGAGCAGCCTCAATATACCAGAAGACAATCCATCTTTGAGCTCCTCGCATAACAACGAATTTGCTTAACAAACTACAGTACTTGTAGGAATGGAACTTGATTGTTAAGTGAGGAGTGTCCGTAAACTACATTTCAAGTGCCAGAGATTGAGATAGTTTGAAACACAATACCAGACACCAGCCAACACACCAACCCACCGACTCAGACTGACAGAAATGTTAGAATATATATGACATTATTTTGGTAATACAGGAACTTCATATAACATAATGGTTTGTATAACATAAAAATTCCGGAGATAGGGGAAATTTGCTTAACAGAATCATCTATGGTGCAAATCTGTACAACATAAAAATGGGATCACTGTGTTTTCAATGCATTCCTATAGGAAATTCGTATAAAGGAAAATTTGCTTAACATAACTTCATTTGGAATGAATTAATTACTTTATACAAGGTACCACTGTACTGTGAGGCTTCTTGAACCTGATACTGTATATCTTACGGCCTCGGCAGATCTCTGCCTCCCATAGAAGTCTTACTGGTCAGGGCCTGGGACAGGGCCTCTTCAGTTGCTAAATTCAGCTTCTTAAACCCCTCGCTCTAAGATTCATTCCCACTTCGTCAACATACTGTCAGCCGGAATGGTGCCCATGTGTGAGAGAAAGGGCCACATGCACAGTGAAGAGCAAAGGGAGCTCAAAGGGACAAGCATGTTACCTGCTGTCTCAGAAGAAAAAGGGCACAATGTTTGGAACAAAGATCTGAGCCCTGCTCTAGTAAGGAGTGTTGAAGTGATCATTACAAGACAAAGCACATAATAGCAATGCCAGTACTCTTAGAACTGCCAAGCTGGAAGGGGCTCCATGTATCATCACCTCTGTCAAGGAAGGCACAATGGGGACTCAAACTCCAAACCTCTGTATCTAAACCAAAAGAGCTGTCCATCAATCTATATTTTTATACATTTTACTAGCATCAATTATTTCAGCTACAGAAGGGGCAAGGAAAGGGGCTGAATACAAACCCTCCCACCGTATAGTTAAGTTTCTTAACCATATGGCCACGGGAGCCGAGCAAAGGGAGACTTCATGAGTGGACTTATTATGCAGTCTCCTAGGACATAGCTCATGATGGGCTCCTTGCCCCTGTCCACCACTCTTGATTCAAGGCCACTAGGGAAAGAGCCACACAAACTAGAAACAAAAGTGTGTGTTGCCTAGTAAAAACAACCCTGTTTCCCCCCAGGTTTGATCCTTAAACAATATCTCGCAGGACTGAGAAATGAGAAAGTCCTTACAGATGTACAGAATTCAATTAAAAATTGAAATAAGCAGTGTTAGGCACAGCCAACCCAAGCACTAAGCAGAGTGCGGCATCCTGGCAATGAATTTTGAACTTCACTGGTCAACATATTTTCTTCTTCCCTGTACAGTATTTAAATACAAATTACATCCATTACGTTTCCTTAGATAACTAACAGTGGCTATTAACTGTTTCTCCAGGTAACCTCATGATCAGTTCCCTTCACTGCTTCATGTGGACCATAGGGTGAGGAAGTGGCTCTCCAGATCTTTTGGAAGCTCCTAGCGGTATGGGTTCATAATCCTCAAGGTCTGTGAGGCAAGCCTTTTTAACATTCTGCCTCTGGGAGAGTACAGCCATATAATTCTATATAATCCACATTAACCATCAGGCAAACATTTCCAGGCCAAACTTTTAGAGACCTTTGCTCCCTAGGACTCATTGGCCACTTGATGCTCTCCTCTATCTTAAAGAGGGTTATCCACATCATCATGAACTAATCCCTGTAATCTTTCTCAAGGACAGACTAATTCAATTCTAGTTTAGTATAAGCGCAGCATAAGGGCACTGTTCTGTCAGAGAACCTTATAGATCTCATGTGCTGTACAGCTGTGAATATAACCTTGCCTTAACTGTTTCTTGGCTCAATGTTTGAAAAATAACAAATTGAACTACTGTAGTTGCTCTGTTAGATCCCTTTACAAGAACATGCACATTAACTGTTTTATTCTGGCATGTTTAAGTAATACTTTTCAGTTCCGTTAAATATGTATGCTATAATAAAATCTTTTTAAACATTTGTGTGAGATTTTGCAAATATGATTGCTCATACACACCTGCTATACCTCTGTAGAGTCAATACTGTTTTTAAGTGATGAGGGTGAAGGATATTTATAGGGCCGCTAATTAAAATGGAAGTTACTGTGTCATGTTTGCATTTTTAATTTTTAATTTTTAATTTTTTTAAAAAAAATCACATCACAGAAGTTTAGCCCGATCACATCTTTCCTGGAAGCCATCTGCAAACTCGGTTGGGGGTTGTCATTTAATAAGGGAAATGAAGAAATACTGCCAGTTTCTTATTTTTTGTCATGGTGAGACAGCCTGTTGAGAATTCTGCAGTCTCCACTGGAATTATTTCTTTCAGCACAACAGCAAGGTGAAAACTTTTTTTTTTTGGAGTGGTGGTGGTGGTAGTGTTTTCTGCATTTTGCACAAAATGTTATAGTACAGAACTAGTGCATTTCCCAGTGTACATACACATATCAAGTACAAAAGGCCGATTCATAAAAAAGCTGCCAACAACACATCTGATTCTCCTACAATTGCTAGATCATGTAAGAAGGCCTCACTGATGATATTTTCCAAGTAGATACAGCCTGCATAAATGTGTAGCAATTTTGCCTTGCAAATTCACAAAAACTCTCTGAGACTGAACTCAGATGTTCCTTATGATGTATGGCAAGGAGCAAAATTCTCAGGTTTTCACACGAGAGCATGCTGAAAACCTGAGTAAAACCAGCTATAAATTCTAGATTCCTGGCACAGGCTTGAACCTATTCCAATAGCAATTTCCAACCCTGAGTCACCAGGAGCTCTTGGGCTCTTTTCACATGACCCCTAAGATCCGCTGGCCACTTAAATTGGGAGCAGAGATCTTGGGGGTTGTTCCTCTTCCTGCGTCCCCACCCCTCCGCACTTCCTTGATCCTGTCTGTGTGAGGGGAGGGAGAAAAAAGGGGACAAAAGAATGCAGGTTCACCTCCGTTTGCCGCTCCAAGCCTCCACAAGCCCCGTCATCCTTCCTTCTCTTAAAGGGGCGGGAGGCAAAAAACAACAACAAACAGAAGCGAGGAGAGCCGGGCACTCACTCCTTTACAAGCGGATCTGGGATTTTTCACCCTCCAAGAGCAGGTACCTGAAAAGTGCGCTGGGACGCGCTTAGGTGGGCGTGGCCGCACTTAATTTTCTGTAAACTCCGGAGCTGGTGGGGAAACAATTTTAAGCTCTGGAGCTGGGAGCCATTTGCGGTGGAATTTAGGGGTTATGTACAAATACCCTTGGACAGCAACTCCCATAAATCCTGCCCAGCACAGCTGGCAGTTAAGGCTTCTGAGAGTTTCAGTCCAAGAACATCTGGGGACCCAAGGTTGGGAATCACTGCTCTAGTGGATCACAAACTGCACTTAAGAGAGTATTTGGATGGCCAGCATGAAAAGAGAAGGGGATGGCATCCAGCTGTTTGCAGGGAATACATTGTCTATGCGGCCACACACAGTCTTGTAGAAAGGAAAGGCATTCCATATGAAGGACTCCAAGAAGACTATCCTCCTTTCAAAAGCATCCTCCATTTGAACAGGCAACAAGACTGATAAAAAGATAAAGAGTGTATCGAGAATGATCAAGGACTTGCAAACACTCAAATCATCTAACAAGACTAGTCTATAGGCAATACATTTATAGGCCACTAATTTAAAAAAAAATCATTGCAAGCTTTCGTGGACAAAATCCACTTCCTCAAAGCAAGTATTAAAAGTCCAAACATGGCAAAAGTTGTGGTTTGTCAGTATCGCCTATAACCTAGTATTGTCTTTGTATTTTGTAATGGCCACATGGCCTCCCCTTTTTGTTTCAAATCACCTGGTCACAGTTTTCCCACTTGAGTGAAAGGCATTGAAATCTGGCCTGCGCTTGATGAGGAACCATGAGGGAAAACTCCAAGTTGCCTGGAAGTAAGCACCACCAAACACAGTGAGACTCCGTTTTCAGAAAACATCCTTATAAGCACATTGTCAGGTTTCACACATGTGGTACCTACTTCTGAGTAAACATACGGCAGACTGTGTTATAAATTAAGTCAACATGATTCATCATCGAGGTAAACTTAGTAGTTAGATAAATGAGAAATGGCCTTTGTTCTATTGAAAGAATGGTTGTGAAAATAAGACTTTTTCCTCATGCCCTTTCTAAACATCAAAACATCTGTATCTTTATTGAGGTGACTTGAGTTTTGTTGTACCTGTAAACAACAGGCTAAAATCTGAAGTTAGCTTTATTCAATTTTGGGGTTTCTGGGTCTCTCTCTATAAGTAGCAACTGTGTGGAAACAACTAACAGTTCTGCTCTTGAACCATCTGTCACAAAGTTCTGACATATGTTTGCTTTGTTTATTCAGGAGCCAAATGTAAATTGATACACTGAATTAGTATTTGGCTAGAATGACTGCATATCTGAATATATATCATCACAGCATGCTTCTGTACACACACATCTCCGAGTCTGATGAAACTGACAAGAGATTTGTCATTCACAGAAAATTTTTGTACATTTTGTATATTTCTGAGTGAGTTTAACTTAAATATACAGTGGACCCTTGTATAACAGACAGCTCGTATAACATAAAATTTGCACAACATAAATTTTTTTGGAGATAGGGAAAATTTGCTTAACATAATCGCCTATGGGGAAAATCCATACAACAGAAAAATGGGATCACTCCGTTTTCAATGCATTCCTATGGGAATTTGTATAAAGGAAAATTTGCTTAACATAATTTCATTTGGAACGAATTAATTCCTTTATACAAGGTACCACTGTACAATAGCAGATTCTGCAGCACCATTCATCAGGCTCATTCTTCCCTTGAGGTGGCTTAATTAGGCTGCTTTCACACAACCACTTAAATCAGCTGCAAAGTGCTCGCGGATGTGGAGCATAAAATTGTTTTTCCACGAGCAGCGGACTTAAAAAAAAGTGCAACCATGCCCACTCCTAGTACATTTTACAAGTACCTGGTCTCAAGGTGGTAAAATCCCTGTCGCTGTTCCGATGCGGAGTTTTAACTGTTACACAGAAAATCCACACCAAAACCTTTTTGCCCCCATTACTGCGATTCTCAGTCACTGCGATTCTCAGTTGTGGGATCAGAATGGTTGCGGATTTTCAAAACGTGACCATGGGAACATCCAATCTACGACGTCAACCATGTGACTGCTCCAGGGGGTCATCTGGATCAAAGTTTGCTGCGGATTTTAGTGGTTGTGTGAAAGCAGCCTAGTAGCCTACTACTTTGCATGTTGATTCAGAAGAAAGCCCATTTTGTCAAAGGGACTAACTCCACTGCAGAATTGTGGGGAAGTTGCTTTTCTAAAAACAACTTCCAGTTTCCAGCAATCATGCCAATTGGCTGGTACACCCAGAAGAGGGTAGGAGAGCAATTGGGAGAATGAATTATCTGTGGAGGCAAAATAGCTGAACCTGAGGTTGTCCAACTTTGGCATTTCATGAGCAAGCAAGACAATGGGAATGCCAATAATGCTGGGAAAGGTGAAGGGCAGCAGGAAAAGAGGAAGGTCAAGAAGGACTCACTCCCTAAAGGAAGCAACAGGATTGAGTTTACAAGGCAGCTGAGAACAGAACATTTTGGAGTTTGCTCATTCATGTTCTTACCATGAGTCCGAGGAAAAAAGCGACAAGGTCCCCCAAAGAAGCTGCCAAATTCTGTTGTCATAGGAGACCTTGGAAAAGTTACTTTTGGACCATATCTCATATAATCTGGTAGCAACTATGATCACTGGCATTCTTGTCTGGAGATTTGGGGACATGTACTGTAATCCAAAAAAGCAACTTTTCCAAGCTCTAAGGGCTTCTTTCCTTTAGAATGGCGTATATCCCCCATCTCCTGTCAAGTTGCTTTTTAAAAAGTCTGGTTCAATAGGGAGGTTATTTTTTTAATCTTCTGCATCTGTTCATTTTCAGTTAGCACCAGTATTGTCACTTTTCAAGGGGGTTAAAGAAAATGGCACACGCTTTAAGTGGGTGTGAGAGTGAAATAAAATATTGCCACCATTTTTAAACGCCAAGTTTCCTTTCAAAGAAAAGTCCTTTGGTGCTCCTTTGCTTAACGGTTAGCTCAGCTGCCTGTAGCGGCCTTAAGCAAATATTTGGGAGGGACAGCAGCAGCGAGAGCTTGATCCTTGGAAGGAACTGAAGGTAATGTTGCAAAACATTCACTGCAGCGTTTCTGGAAACAAATCCCGTCGTGGTCTCCACCTCGCCTTCGGGCTGTGGGAATAAAAAGGCCGACGCCATTTGAGGGCGGCTCACGAGCGGTATAGGATCAAGGGGGTCAGAGCCGCAGCGACCCTGCCCTTCTCTCTTCCGTTCTTCCGCGCTGGTGTTTGCAGCACCGTCCGGAGCGTTTGCTGCGCTTCAAAAGCGCGCGCGCGCGCGCCCAAGGAGGTGGTGCCTCGGAAAATTTCTTTCCCAGGCAAGCTCCATAGGGAAGGCTGCAGAGGAGCGGGAAGCTCCTTTCTGCAAAGCTCGGGCTGTATTGACAGTGGGACTGGGAGGGGCCGACGAAAGGGGGCCAGGAGCGGCGAAGCGAGGCAGAAGGACCGGGACTCAAGACGCTTCGGGCGCTGGGATCCCCGGGTCGTCGACTCCCCAGTAAACCTAGAGAGAACTCGCCCCCGTTTTGATGCCAATCGGTGGCATCCTGATTGCCAGGAAGCTTTACCGATCCTTTGCGGTCGGATCAGTTTTCCCCCTGGATTTGTCACCTTCCTTGGGATCATGAGAATCCCCTTTCCGGCTCAGACCGTTTGAAAACGGGTGGAGGAGAGGGCAACTTTTCCTCCTTTTTGGGGGGTGGGAAGTGGGAGGCGAGGGGAGAAGTTTTGGAAACTGCCGTTGCTTTCCTCCTGATCTCCCTCTCTGGGCGTGCTCGGAGGTAAGCCCCATCGAGGGCCACGGGACTGATCCCCCCCCGCAGGCGAGCGGACACAGGACCGAGGAACGGCTCGGCATCTCTTCCGGGGAGAAGAGGGGCGCCCGGGCAACTGACGGCACCTCAGGTTCAGCTATTTTGCCTCCACAGATAATTCATTCTCCCAATTGCTCTCCTACCCTCTTCTGGGTGTACCAGCCAATTGGCATGATTGCTGGAAACTGGAAGTTGGCTGCGGGCTAAGCTGAACCTGAGGTGCCGTCAGTTGCCCTCCCCGTCCTGGGGCTTTGCCGCTCGGCTCGCTGGCGTGCGCCTCGCTCTCCAATAGAGGGGGCAAGGGGAACTGAAGCAGAAAGGCCCGGCAGCGGTTACCAAAGGCGTAACGGAGGGTGGATCGCCGGATCTGGTCCCTTTTCTCTGCCCACTCCTCCTCCTCCTCCTCCTTGGCGCGCCCCCTCCTATGAATGGGGACGGGCGAGGCTCACTAGAACCGATTCGAGAACCGCCTGCGGACACTCCGGGGAGGTGTCAACTCCCGCTGGAAAAGGGAGGGGAGGCGGAGGCGATTGGGCTTAGCCCGCAGCCACGCACAGACACCGTGATGATGACTTGTGGTTGGAGGCGGCGGTGAAGGAGATCCGACGCGGGGGTTTCAGGAGCGATCGCGTGTGTGGCCTCGGGACTGGGGGCAAGAAGCGCCTGCTGGAGGATATAGGTTCATCCCCCCCCGCCCGCTGCCACTACCGCCACCACCACTTCCTCTCTTTTGCTTCTTTTTGGATTCCCTCCCGGAGACGGGGGCAGAAGGTGCTGCTCCCTCCCCCCAAGAGCCAGTCGAAGCTCCTGTGTGTTTAACATTCACATGTTCCCAGCGTGAGGCTCGCCTCGTCTTGCTTTCTCCCTTCTTCCCGAGTGAAATCGGCGCTTGTTTTCCAGGATGCTTGGAAGATCGAAGTGAGAAATCTCCGCTTCTTCTCCTCGTTCCCCTTTTTGAAGAGCAGCTGCTCCTGCTGTTACTCCCGGGGAACGGAGGAGAAAGGGGGGGACACGAGAGATTTAGGGTGGGGAGTAGTCTTGGCAAATTCAATGGATATGAACTTAGGAGCTCCGGAACCTGGCTGGCTTGGAATAGCTCTGTGCTGTTGATCGCCTTCTGGAGTGACAAGCAGCAAGCTCATTCTGACGAAGGATCTGCTTAAAAGATAGACCAAGATGTCCGTGGCCACCCTATACTTCGTGCTGCCCTTAATGGGTAAGTGTTTGGAGCGGGTACTCTCGCTGTCGCCCCGAAGCCCACGCTTGGGGTTGTGTGAGACCTGTCAGGTTGCTTTTGAGTGTTAACGGAGGAAAATGTGAAGTTTTTCACTAGTTTTCAGACCAGCCGTTCGCCTCTCCGTCTTCCACTATGGACACTGCTTAGCTGAAGCTATAAGGAGATGTAGGCTGCCGTCCGGCACAAACCTGCCCGGGAAGGTTACTTCCTTCAGAGTAGGTACGAGTAGGATCGAATTTTGAGCCGCAAAAGACGCTGTCTTTTTAGTTAAACAGGGTTTGAGCAAGTTAGAGGGGAAACTTTCCAATAATCTCTTTCGTAACTTAATGAGGCGGGAAATTGGAATGTAGAAAGATGATATGCGATGTCTTTTTCTAAATTGTGCCTCCACATATTATTTACATCTCAAATCTGAATTGTTTTGGCAGCAGTCAGGGCGTGTGTGTATCTGTGTTTGCGCACATGCACGCCTGCGTCTCTACGAGTAGGAAATAAAGGAGCAAAAGATGATTGTAATCTGCTTGGGCTGTTGCAGTGGAATCGTTGTGGATCGAGAGAGAAATAAGGGGAACAAAAGCCTGCCAGTTTTTACTGTAAAATAAAATAAACTAACGTATCACCCGCGCTGCTGCCTTTCTAAAGAGGCTGAAGAGCTCAGCCTTCTCGCCAATGGCTGGGAAGACTTCTTTCTCATCTGGCTGGTTAAAATCACTGCCAAGCCTTTGTGAAAATGAGAGAAAGAGCGAGCGAGAGCATTTAACCCCTTGTTGCTGTCCTCAAGAGTTTGACGGAGAAGCCTATACAGCGTCAGGAAATATATTTTTACAGTATACGTTAGCTGCTTTGCTTTTTTGAAAGCGTCCGTCATCTGAGAGTTCGGTCTTCACTGGAGTTAAAAAGAAGGCTTTTTTCCCCTGGGGAATTGTAAGGAAAGAGGTTTGTGGATTGGAAAGCTCAGTTATCTTTGGAAACTCTTTAGCTGGACTAGCTGCCTGTGCATGGGAAGGTGGAGGGTGAGGGGGACTCGCGCCTTACCACTCACAATTAGGTTTTGGGTTTGATAGAAATGTAGTTATTTCTACTTCTATGTGGGAAATTCACGTTTTCAAGGACAAAGGAGGTGGAATGGAGGAAGAGTACAGATGTGCTCTTTGTGGTGTTGTCTTGCCCGTGTAGCATGTGGGGACCTCACAGAGTTTTCTTTGCTCTCCTTCTCCCCCTCCCCTCATACAGAAGTTCTTTTGTCCTCAGAAGTAAGCGGGCTACTCGGAGGAGGGGACCGTCTAGATTGTGTGAAGGCCAGCGACCAGTGTCTCAGGGAGCAGAGCTGCAGCACGAAATACAGGACGCTGAGGCAGTGCGTCGCCGGCAAAGAGAGCAACTTCAGTCGGGCGACAGGCCTGGAGGCCAAGGATGAGTGCAAAAGCGCCATGGAGGCGCTCAAGCAGAAGTCTCTTTACAATTGCCGCTGCAAGAGAGGCATGAAGAAGGAAAAAAACTGCCTCCGTATTTACTGGAGCATGTACCAAAGCTTACAGGGTAGGTTGTGTGCAGGGCAGTGGTGGGGGGGGGATGGTTCGTGGGGAGGGGCAGGAATGTTTGTGCTCAGCGCTTCCTCCCTGTGGAATGGAATTTCCTCTGCCCCTTAGATCCACCGTGACCAGACCGCAGAGTTCTCACTGTGTTCCTCAGTTGCAGACCAAGGATCTTTCCAGTGCCACTCAGCAGCAGCAGCAGCAGCAGCTGTCTGTTGTTTGGGAAATGCAGAATAAAAGATTTCCTCCAGGGGGACTCAGCTGACCTTCTTAAACTGAAGCCAGAAGATTAGGGTTTGTAGCCATTGCCAGCTGAAAAGACTTTCAGCTAGGCACTTCCTTTTCCTATCCCCAACCTCCTGAGAAGAGGAAGGGGATGGCAGATACTTGTTAATGAGATCACTCCTCAGCTACTGAGCCAAGCAAACATTCATCCTTCTCTTGAAAAGTTACCAGGCACCTCTGTTTATAAGCAGTGTCCTCTCTCTCTCTCTCTCTCTCTCTCTCTCTGTGTGTGTGTGTGTGTGTGTGTGTGTGTGTGAATGTAGATACTTTCTGGAACGTATCTTTGTATTTTATGGAACATTAATGGGCTACATGAGAAAGGCATTTGGACATTCAGCATTAGAGCAATGAATCTGACAAAACATTCATTGATTTCTGATGCAACAAGACAATTTAATATGGCATTGGAATTTGACTCACGGTTGGTTAGAAATTTAAGGCCTTGTGATCTTGATACGTTTTACAGTATTATCCATTCTGAGGCTTTCCTACCTGTGGTGGTTAATTGAAATTGATATTGTAATCAATGGTGACACTGAATAATTTAAATGACTTTGGATTTATTGGCTGCAGTTCTCACACTAAGTTTTTACCAAGCAGCCCTTATCTCCATTCTAAAATAGTGACAAAATAGTTAGTCTCAACTAGTGTAAATTCATCAAATCAATGGAATTTATGTAGGTGTCGATTTGCCTAGTTTCAACTCATTCCCTGGGTCTGCTCTAGTTGGGACTAGCCATTGGATTTAGGCCTAACAGTTTACTTATAGAGCACAATTCTGTAACTATATACTTAGAAGTGTCATAAAATGCAACAGGACTTCATTCCTGGTAAACATTTGAAGGATTACATTCTTAGGCTCAGGTTTCATTAGTTACCTTCAGTCTAAATATGAAATAATTACAAATAAATAAGGTTTCCAGGCTCAGTTGCTTCACATGTTTCCAGTTTCATAGTAGAGGAGAAGAATGGATTACTGACAAGATATTTCTCCCCCAAGCATTCTACAGTATGATACTGTAAAGGAAAGCTGATTTCAACAATACTTGCTTTTATGTTGTTCCCTCAGTATTCTGCAGCAGTAATGCTGAGCTGAGCTAAACCCAATGGTGCTCAGAACCTGAAGTTTCCTTGCTTGTCATCATTGTCCCACAGCTAAGAGAAGCAGGAGTTACAAAATATTCCTGCTGCAGATATGATAGAATCCCCACATCCAAGGAAAAGGCTCCAGAAGATGGAGGCATGCTGGGAGCTACAAGAGAGGCTTGGGGATGGAGGTTGTGGCTACGCTGGGTGAAGGAGAAATAATGTCTTTGATAGGCAGGTTTCCTGAGAGCAATGAACTGTTGCTGTTGCTGTGCTGCTGTTGTATTAAGTCTCCGGAGGGTCATGAAGTATAAAGGAAAAATCACACTTTCTGTTGTTTTAGGAAATGACTTGCTGGAAGAATCACCTTATGAACCAGTTAACAGCAGGTTATCGGACATATTCAGGCTAGCACCAATTGTATCAGGTAAATGAATTTATGATTCTTCTGCTGAACTATGGACCCTTTGTGCACCTTTTCAGTCTGTCTCATAAGGATGCAGAATACCACATTCTCATCTGTTTTAATGGCCTCTACAGGAAGTGGAAATCATGGTGCTAAGGGAAATTACTTATTGGCCTACTGACTAAGTATTCTGCTGACACACGCAGTGCAGCCTTGCGCACGTCTGGTCAGAAATATACAAGTGCCGTGTATATTTCAACTCAGTATTTCAACCCAGAATAAGCTTGGCTGAACATAATGAAATTTATGGTTCTATGTTGATGTGTACAATTCGCTGTAAATGTATTGGCGTGAATTCAGCTTTGTTCAGTATAAGGGCTTGACTCTTTAATCCATAGACTGAGCTGAGATTGCATATGGTTGTTCCCCACTTGATGACTACAAGGTCAAGTGATCACTACGTGTGTGAAACAATCCCCGCAAATCAACATCGCCAAAAGAACAGTCATGCCAGCTGACATTATTTCAAGTAGAAAGGTTTTCTGTGTAAGCTGTTCATACATTCATCTGTGACTCACCAGGTGCTAAGATACCCCGTGATGTATGGATATGAATAAACCCTGTGTCACTGGTATTTGTGGAAAACAGTAATCTCTCCTTTGTTCAGCATAAGGAGCTATTGTCAGAGATCTCATGGAATACAAATAGATCGCACAGTAATACAGATCTTAAAAACACTTATTCTGGTGTTCCAGATTTATTTACTTTGGATATTCAGTTCCTGGGCAGCAGCAGAAGGGGGAAAATCTAATCACACCTGTAGGTGGCAATCTGATTCTCTGCCTCCAGAATTTCCGTTGCAGTGCCGGGTTGTTGATATGGTCTTTGAAGGTTACATTGCCTTGTCACAAAAGGAATGAAATTCTTTTCTTTCTTTCTTTCTTTCTTTCTTTCTTTCTTTCTTTCTTTCTTT